>JABUQX010079953.1:0-51755 GCA_015478945.1 Trachelipus rathkii
AAAAGAAAAATCAGTGGCTCTTCAAAAGGTGAAATTCTTAAAGAAATTGAATTTTTTTTACCAGAAAAATCAATTTCTAATCTGGGAAAAGAAGAATTCCTTAATTGGTGAACAAAGCTAAGTTCCCAAATATAGCAGTACTAGCCCAAACATTACTCTCCTTTCCAGTCTCTTCCATATATTAAGAGAAATTATTTTAATTTTCAAAAGCAGGAAATATTTTTGGAGAAAAACGTTTAAAAAATATTGCCCAATACTGATGAACAGTTTTTCTTTTACTTCACCACAATTCAGCAATATTTTCAAAAGTGTTTAAGGAAAGTTAATTAAGGAAAGCCAGAATTCCGGTTCCGCCGCCGAACCAGAACCGAAAATAAATTCGCCGGAGCTCGCCGTGGACTGAATTCGTACACTCTAATATATATATATATATAAGTATATATATATATATATATACATAAAGACCGGTATATATATACACATATATTATATATATATATATATATATATATATATATATATATATATATATATATATATAAATATATATATATATATATATATATATATATACACTGCATATATATATATATATCAGTAAGATGGGGCAATTCGGTCCAAAATCAGGGGTACTAAAATGCTAAGGTTTATGGAGACTTTATTAATTTTTTTTTTTTTGAAATTTTTTTTAAATGTTAATGTTATCCTTTAGGAGTAAATTAGTATAATTGTATTTGTATATATAGGATTAATGTTAGCCGTATAGAACGTGAGACCGAATTGCCCCCAAAATCGTGGGGCAATTCGGTCCCCTTCCCTTTCAGCATCCCTGAGAAACCCCAATAAAGTGTTTTATTTAATAAATTATGATAAGTCAGTTTTTTCATTTTTAAACATAATGGTATTTCAATATTATTTTAAGAAATTTGTCTTCGAAAACGAATAAAATGTTCGTCAAACCGTAAAAATCTTAAAAAGGCTCGCCTAACGAAGGAATTCCCTCCTTAATTTCTGTAAGGTTGCTATTCTTTTTATTCTTGTTTTGATACACAGAATTTAGGAAATTCTTTACGTTTGGTGAGCGTTTTTTACGATTTTGCCATGTTTGACAAAAATGAACGCAAACGCTGTTTGACAAAAATGAACGATGCTAAGTCAGTTTTCATTTTTAAACCTACTTATGGCACCATATTATATAGATAACTTTCCTGCACTAGAGAATAACTTGTTCGAAAGATCTGCTTTTCGCCTCGTATTTCATAAAAATGTCATCAAGGCAGCCTTCCTTAATTCTTTGTATTCTATATTACAAAATTAAGGAAATTCTTGTTTGGTGAGCGTTTTTTTACGATTTTGCGCGGTGTTTGACAAAAAAAAAAAAAAAACGAACTGTAATGTTATTAATGTTCTGTAAGGTTGCAATTCTTTTTTATTTTATATTACACAGAATTAAGGAAATTCTTTACATTTGGTGAGCATTTTTTTACGATTTTGCGCTGTTTGACAAAAACGAAAGCAAACGCTTTGTGACAAAAACAAACGCAAACGCGAGTTTTAGGCATATTACGTTTCTCGTAACTGCAAGGGTCTGGCAACATCATCATCAGAGTATCCTTTTGTATCCGCCGCGGTTACTTTTACGTAAGTGTGAACCATCTTGCTGAAAAAATTTGTATAGGTTAATTAGGCCAGTTGAAAAACTTTACCTACCTATCTTGCTATAAAAGTGTAAAAATTATTTTAAACATTATATTTCGGACATCTTTTTGTAAAAGAGTATTAAAAATTTAATTTAATGAGTATTAAAAAATTTAATTTAATGAAGATTTCAATGTGGACCGAATTGCCCCATGTTACAATTTTTATAATAAAACATATTTATCTCTTGCCTGAATGACTCCAACGATTGCATTAAGGTTATGAACTATTTTTAAGTACTATATCTTGGTACCAATAATAGCACTATTATTTTGACCTGTATGATTCTTAGCAATAAGCCTAAAATTTACCCGATTTTATAGTGCTCAGAAAAAAAAAAATCACAAAATTAATGGACTTAAATTAAAGGTTTCATAAAAAATTAATACCTAAGACATAAAAATACATTATTTTACATCTTTAAAGATATATTTTACATCGTATAGGCTTTTTAACCTGGACCGAATTGCCCCACGTGGACCGAATTGCCCCACATAGACCAAATTACCCCGTCTTATGGTATATATATATATATATATATATATATATATATATATATATATATATATATATATATATATATATATATATATATATATATATATATATATATATATATATACCGTATATATATATATATAGTAGTATATATATATATATATATATATATATATATATATATATATATATATATATATATATATATATATATATATATATATATATATATATATATATATATATATATATATATCAGTCAAAAGGAGTGGAGATGCCCATATATATATATATATATATAGGTGAAAGAAAAAAAGATATATATATAGTATATATATATATATATATATATATATATATATATATATATATATATATATATATATATATATATATATATATATATATATATATATATATGCTATATACTCATATATATATATATATATATATATATATATATATATATATATATATATATATATATAGGGTATATATATATATATATATATATATATATATATATATATATATATATATATATATGAGCCATGTCCAAAAGTGGACCTGCTAGATTTCTTTGAGATGGTGAGGAGTAACCAGGTCTTAAGGTTTGTATCATTTCAACAAAGTACTTCAATTCAATACTTAAAAATGAGACGTTGTTAGCATAAAAAAAACTTTGATATTTTTTTATCAAGAATTTCTTTTTGTGCAGTTGCCATTTTAATGGTATATTTAGACAATTTCTTTTGAGTTTTTGATGTGTCAGATACAGATAACCATGTTTTCATTGTTGAATGTCTTGCAGCCATCGAAAATTAGATGAATCCCTTTCTTCTACATCTGTAAGATCCATACTTTCAACGATTGTATTAGCACTTGATTCACTAGATTTGCCAGAATATGACAAGCGCTTACAAGATTTTTTCAGATGCACTTTTATTCTTTCTTCTTTCAATTTTATTGCTAATTGCATCACTGTAATATTTACATTTTACTTTGCTGGTGCCTTAGACATTCAGAACTTCAGTCCATTCATTTCCTAGTTTTCTTCCGGATCCCAGAGTCTTTGGCATTACTGTTATAATGAAACTTATAATAACTTGAAAACAAACAATTAAATTAATATGAAATTGCAGTTATTGCTGAAAAGGAAAGGAAAAATTTTTTGCAGAATCGGAGAATTCAGGTGCAGATGGGAAATACACGGTCAGAATTATTTCATATGGAGTTTGGTGTACCACAGGGTAGTGTATTAAGTCCATGCTTATTTTCCCTGATGATCAATGATATTTTTCAAAATTGTGGATCAGATATTCACTTTTCTTTATATGCAGATGATTGTGCCTTGTGGGTATCAGATCCAAATTTATATACAGCTCTTGATAGAATGCAAGATGCCCTTGGAGAAGTTTCTCAATGGTCTGAGGAGTGGGGCTTAAATTTTTCCACTGATAAAACAAAAGCTATAATATTTACAAGAAGACCCTATGATCCTCCCCCATTATTTTCCTTTTGTGGTTCATCTATTCAATATACACATGCCCATAAGTTTTTAGGACTGAACTTTGATAGTAAATTAACATGGAAGTGTCATGTCAATGACTTGTTACAAAGAAGTGAAAAGGCCTTATTGTTATTAAGATATATTAGTAGTAATGTTAGTGGTGTTGACAGAGATTTATTATTGTATCTCTTTAAAGTAATCTTAAGAGCTAAAATAGATTATGGGTGTTTCATTTACGACTCATTATCAGAGAGTAATTCCTTGAAATTGGATCGACTTCAATATCAGGGTATAAGACAAGCAGTGGGAGCATTGAAATGTACCAGAGTTGATTTCTTGGAGGCCGAAGCCCATATCATGCCTTTACCTATAAGACGTAAATTATTAGGTCTAAACTATATAGGTAGTAGGATTTGTAAGTATGATCACCCAGTGAGTAAATTTTATAAAGATTACTATATATATGAGTTTTTTAAAACAAGACCTTATCAGTTACCATGTGTTGGTAGATTGAAGTGCTTCCTGATTGAATATAATCTTCCAGTTCAGAAGTTGGCACAGTTTCCTCTGCTGCATGATGATACTTGTGCAAATTTAGACTTTGATAATACTTTTGTAAAATATGAAAAATGTAAAACACCTCAAGAAGTATATAGATCTTTGTTTATGGAAAAGATAAATCTTTTACAGTTACAAAACTATAATATCAGTTTTACGGATGGCTCCAAAATTGATAATGTTGGATATGCATTTCTGTATAATGAACATGTGTTTCAGTATCTGTTGCCGGAATATAGTTCAGTATTTACAGCAGAGGCATATGCGATATATAGATCTTTACTTCATTTTCGTTCTCGACCACACTCTAAATTGGCTATCTTTACTGATTCTTATTCAGTATTTCAGGCTTTAAACAATATTTCTACAACACATTATTTAATTTATAAGATCAAGAATCTTTTGTGCACATTGAATTGCAGGAAATGTTTATTAATATGGATTCCAGGGCATGTGGGCATTGCCCATCATGATAGAGTGGATAAAGCGGCCAAAGAATCTGCTGTTCTTGGAATGCCAGTTGATATAGGCATTTCTTTATCAGAATTCAAAATTGTAGTTTATCGAATATGCAGTCAATTATGGCAGAGGCAGTGGAACAGGTGTAGGGGATGGCTACCAGCAATCAAACCATTGATTCAGGACTGGAGTTATACATACAAGTTAAAGAGAAAGGAACAAGTGGTCTTGTCACGTTTACGCCTTGGAGCACCTTTATTTGAGAATCTACATTATTTTGAAAAATCATCTTTAAAATTGAGTTCACTTTGTAATGTTAAACTAAGTGTTCTGCATATATTTATGTCTTGCCCATTATTTCAATGACAAAGAGCATATTTGAGACTGAAGTGTCAAGAATTGAAGGTATCATTTGATATAAATACTTTACTCTCATCTATGTTTCCTGGAAATTATATTCTTCATTTTTTGAGGGAGAGTCAAATATTCTCCACTATATAAAAGTGCAGTGTTTACTTTGATACAGTGAAATTTTTTTTTTCCTCTATCTGTGAATGGATTAATTAAAATAATTTTGCACGTGCCAATATCCTAGTTGATGAGGAGCACAGAAAATTCATCAAGGTATCAAGGTAAGGTAAAACTTGAGGTTGCGTCAAAGTAAACTTTAGTTGCATTCCTTTTGTAAAAATTTGTATCTATATTAGTAAAAATAAACATAGAAAGTACCTGTTTGTTTATTTGTTGTGTGAACCACTGGTGTGCTGAGACCATTGTTTAAGCGTGGATAACTCTGGAAGATGTTTGTGGATTTTCCCTTACTATTTGCAAAAACTGTTAGTCACACTAGCCTAATTTGAATTTCTACTTCTTTTCTTCATTCCCTCTTTGGTAATAGTATTGCAGAGGGGTGTCACCCCCGATTTTTATAAAAATCACAGGATATACTCTAAAAAAAATAATAATGAAAAAGAAAATCGTCGCTCTCTCTTTAGGAAAAAAAAGTTAAAGCCTCTCAGAGTTGTTAAAAATCCCATAAGTTTTTGTATAAAATTTTTTTTTTAAAAAATCACATGATATAGCTATGCCAAAAAAATAATGAAGCTTAAAAAAAATGAAAATGATTTAGGTCTTTTGGAAAAAAAGTAAAAGCCTCTTAAAGTTTAAAATTTTCCCATAGACTTTCTTATAAAAAAAAAATTAGTGGGGCTTATGCTCATTTTATGGCCACCCTAGTTCAGGTTATGATAAGATTTGCTAAGTCTACAATGTACATAAGTCTGCATAGATTTTCTCTGTGTATACCTAACAAAACTTTTCATAACCTTAACTAGAAGGCCTAAAATGAGACATTATCTTGATGGATCAATATTGAAAAGATAGATTTTCTCTGTGTATACCTAACTAAACTTTTCATAACCTGAACTAGAGGGCCTGAAATGAGACCTAACCTTGATGGATCAATATTGAAAAGTCTATGTGAGTGAGTTTTAACAACTTTGAGAGGCTGTAACATTTTTTCCTAGAGAGAGCGACAATTTTTGTTTTCATTATTCTTCATTATTATTGTTTTAGAGTATATCCTGTGAATTTCATAAAAATTGGAGGTGACACCCCTCTGTACTATTATTACCCCCTCTTTTTTAGCCTCTGAACTTAGAATCACTGTCACAGTAAATTTAGGTATATGTGGTAGGAGAGACACTTTTAGGGAATCTTTGCTTTTAATCCTGGTAAATTGTTAGTTTTTCAATCAGATGCCTTTGCAGACCCTTTAACTTGCAGGAATACACCTCTCTCCCAAACATCGTTGATAATTATAAAAAATTATCAATTATCAAAAAAATAATGAAATGATGTATCAATAATCAGAAAAAACATCAATAGCGTTATGCCTATTAAAATTATAAAATCAGCAGGTTAAAATTTTCTGAGGGTTATTTTTTTAATTTTTTAAAAAATCATTAAAAAAAAATTAAAAAATTATATCATTTTTGTACATATAAGCCGTTTTCGATTTTGCATTTTTGCTTACGAAATTTAGGAAAATGCTCAAGTTGCGTTCCATTTTTTCAAATTTAGGTCATCAAATTTAGGAAATACCACCCAAACTGTAAGGAATTTCCTAAATTTTTTATGTTGCTCTCTTTTCTCCTTGCTTACAGAATTTAAGAAAATTTTGTAATGTGTAAAACAAACAAGTTGTACGGCGAGTAGGTCGTTTGATTTGATAAATGTTTCATTCATGAAATTAGCTTTAAATCTAATTTCTTCCAAATCGATAAACTCCATCACAATAGTTGATCAATTATTTGTAATAAAAACCATTTGTTATTTTTTTTATTTCTGTTTATTCCAAAACCACATGCTTCATTAGATAATAGTTTGGAGACTAATAGTTCTTGCATGCATGTAACAAATAGACTTCCAGAATTTGAATTTGACGTAAAAGATATTAAAGCCATATTGATCCAGGTAAAGCTGCAGGGCCTGATGGGATATATGGTGTGAATTTCTGAAAGTGGTAGTATCAGCACGTAAAGGCACTGTATTTTACTTTTACTGACACCATACATTTGGTGAGGTACCAGATGACTGGAAAACAGCATGTTGTGCCTATTTATAAGAGAGGTAGTAAGAAATTATAGGCCAGTTAGCTTAACATCTCTTGGTTGTAAAGCAATTTGAAAAGTTACTGAAGGGTCATATATAGAGAAATATTTAGAAGATAACAAGGTATTGTATGACTCCCAGCATGGTTTCAGAAAGGGTAGGTCATGTCAGACAAACTTTTTAGAATTTATGGAATACATCACTGACTGCATTGACCGAGGAGATCCAGTTGATATTGTATATTTAGACTTTAGTAAAGCTTTTGATAAGGTTCCCACATAAGGCTGAAGAAAAAGTTATTGCAATGTGGTATAGGTGGAGTGGTACATGGTTGATTAAAGAGTGTTGGCAATAGAAAACAGTGTGTACAACTGAATGGGAATAATCATGGGAAAAAGTGAAGAGTGGTGTCCCACAGGGCTCAGCACTATTGTTCCTCATATATAAATGATTTAGGACCAGGGACTTAAATGCAAGGTTTTAAGTTTGCAGATGATACTAAAGTGGCCACCTCAGTTAGGGGAATAGTGAAGGATGCATAAAGATTCTTTTAAAATGATCTTGATAAACTTCTGGGGTAGTGGCAAATGAATCTTAATAGTAAAAAGTGTAAGGTCTTCACCTAGTTACTCAAATAAAAGTTTTAACTAGAAGGGGATTGGCTTGAGTCCGTGGACCAAGAAAAAGATTTAGGTGTGATTATAAGCAGTAATTTGAAAGAAGCTAATCATTTTTTGGAACTAATAAAGCTAATAAGATGCTGGGCATAATAATTGCAATGTTGTTTACAAGAGCAAGGAAGTAATAAGTAAACTGTATACTAGCTTGTTAGCCAGTAATAGAGTATTGTGCACAAGTTTGGGTGTCCCTTATTTAAAGAAAGACTTAGATATGCAAGAGAGAGTGCAACGTAGAGCAACAAGGATGATTGGGTTTGAGGGTAAGAGCTACAAGACATTAAGACATTAAGAATATAGAGACAGTAAAGCCACATGGGCTCATCGAGACTGTCCCAGTCAACCCACTACCCAAACATGCTCATGCAAATCCACAAAGCACCGCAGGGCTTGTCAATTTGTCGTAACTACAAATCCACCAATTTGGCTTAGTCAAAAGTAATGATATATAAATATGATACCCAAACCATCCACATGCATAACTGTTATGGTCTACACATGCCATCTAACATTATAACTACTATAACTAAAAACCCACCAATTTGGCTTCGGCCAATATATTATATGATACCCAACCCATCCATAAACGAATCTAACCCTTTCAAATGTTGCAATCCAGTCACACTCAACAACCTCCTCTGGCAGACTATTCCAAAATTTAACAACCCTATTACTGAATGCATGCTTTCTTATATCAAGATGGCATGCTTTCTTCTTAATTTTCTTATTATGCCCCCTGGTCACCTGTCCATGTTCTACTATGAAAAATTTATTGGTCTCTGTATTATCAATAGATGTAAATATTTTGTAGACTTGTATCATGTCCCCTCTGAGAAATCGCCTTTCTACAGAAAACATTCCTAACTCCTTCAGCCTCTCCTCATAGCTCTCACCCTCAAACCCAGAAATCATCCTTGTTGCTCTATGTTGCACTCTCTCTAGCATATCTAAGTCTTTCTTTAAATAAGGGGCCCAAACTTGTGCACAATACTCTATTACTGGCCTAACATAGCTATTATAAAGTTTACTTATTACTTCCTTGCTCTTGTAAACAACATTGCGATTTATTATGCCCAGCATCTATTAGCTTTATTTCTAGCTTCCAAACACTGATTAGCTACTTTCAAATTACTGCTTATAATCACACCTAAATCTTTTTCTTGGTCCACAGACTCAAGCCAATTCCCATTCATATCGTAGTTAAAACTTTTATTTGAGTAACCTAGGTGAAGAACCTTACACTTTTTACTATTAAAATTCATTTGCCACTTATCTGCCCACCCAAGAAGTTATCAAGATCATTTTGAATCTTTACACCTTCACTATTCCTAACTGAGGTGGCCACTTTAGTATCATCTGCAAACTTAGAAACCTTGCATTTAAGTCCCTGGTCTAAATCATTTATATATATGAGGAACAATAATGGCCCCAGCACTGAACCCTGTGGGACACCACTCTTCACTATTTCCCATGATGATTTATTCCCATTTAGTTGTACACACTGTTTTCTATTTAGCAACCACTCTTTAATCCAACCATGTACCACTCCACCTATACCACATTGCAATAACTTTTTCATCAGCCTTATGTGGGGAACCTTATCAAAAGCTTTGCTAAAGTCTAAATATATAATATCAACTGGATCTCCTCGGTCAATGCAGTCAGTAATGTATTCCATAATTCTAAAAGGTTTGTCTGACATGACCTACCCTTTCTGAAACCATGCTGGGAGTCATACAATACCATGTTATCTTCTAAATATTTCTCTATGTTATCTTTCCTTAACTTTTCCAGAACCTTTACAACCAGAGATGTTAAGCTAACTGGTCAATATAATTTCCCCAAATCTTCCTTACTACCTTTCTTATAAATAGGCACAAATATATGCCATTTTCCAGTCATCTGGTACCTCACCAAATATAGATCGCTTAAAAATCAAATACAGTGCCTTTGCAAAGCTGGTACCTACCCTTTTTCAGAATTCTACCATATATACCACTCTAGGGCTCCAAGCATTCTAATAATATGATTCACAACGTTTTATATCTTTACATCAAATTCAAATTTGAAGTCTTATTTGTTAAGCAGCGCATGCTACAAGAACTATTAGTTCCCAACTTTGCTCTTAATCTTTCCTCAGTAAACACTGAAGCAAAATAAGCATTGAAAATGTTGACCATTTCCTTATCTGAACTCACTAAATTACCAATTTTAATTGGACCAATTAACTATTCTTACTTTTAAATTTATAAAAGCTAAAAAACTTCTTCAGATTCTTTATTACCATTCCTTACAAATTAATTTCTATTCTCCCCTGCCTTTCTTTATTGATTTGGTTAAGTTCATTTCTATTTTTCCTATAATTTTCTAAATCATCTTCTTCCTATTACTACCTTTGAATATTTTAAAAACATCTACGCTTTCATTAATTTTATCTCTAATCTCTCTATTCCACCAAACAAGGTTTTCTCTTGGCCACCCTAATGGGTTTATCTTTAAAATATACTGACTGAATATTCATTAAAATTTGCTTAAAATGTTCCCACATGATAAAACAGTTTTGGTCTTTAAACTCTTTTATATCCCAGTTAGTTGTACTAAGCATGTCTCGAAGTAAAATCGCCATTTCGGAAATCTAAGATCTTTTCCTTATTAACTTGCAATTTGGGACCAGATATTACATTCATATTAAATCTAATTATATTATGGTCACTAAGTCCTAAATTCCTCAACTCTAACTTCATTCACCATACTTTCATCGTTAGTTAATATTAAGTCTAATAGTGCATCGTATCTTGTGGGTTCTTGGACCATCTGGGTCAAAAAGTATACAATTTATGAATGCAGAACTACTATGGTCCATATTAGACAAAGAATCCCAATGAATGCCAGGAAAATAAAAATCACCCATTATGACTCATACCTTTTTCTTTTACTGTGGCGTGCTGTCTCAATTTCTTTCACAATTTCTGCATCTAATTTGACTCTGGCCAGGAGGTCTATAAATGCCCCTATTCTAAATGATTTATTGTATAAGAATATCTACCCACACCGATATTCAATATCATGATTCATTTTAAAGTCAGTCATTAATACAGATTGAATATTGCTTTTAACATAAAGCGCCACACCACCCCCCCCCTTTTTTCCTCTACGCTGGTATAAATAAAGTGAATATCCTTGTTTATTTCATATTCCTGAAAGGAGTCTCCATATAATTTTTCATTAACCCATGCCTCAGTTATGCAAATAATGTCTAGATTCTCATTTATGGTATAACTAATCAGCTCATCTTTTTTATTTCTAAGGCTATGAGCATTTGTGTAAAAACATTTGATACTTGAAATGCTGTTATTTTTATTATCATCATCATTATTTGAACCTGTAACAACACTAGCTTTATTTATCTCCCCACTAGTATAGTTACCATTGCTATTATTTGTATCTAGATTTAGCCCACCACCCCCAACTTTACCTAGTTTTTTGCTAAACAAGTCTCCAAACTGGTACTGAAAAGCCCAACACCTTTACGACTTAAGTGAACTCCATCTGCTGCAAAAAGATCTTTATCCAGAAATTCTCTCCACAAATCCAAAAACCTAATATTTTCTGAAAAACAGAATTTCCTAACCCTTTCATTTACACCTAAAGCCCTACCCCCCATTCCTGACCTGCACCTAACCTGGTAAATCCCAGAAATCATGCACCTTCTTCCACTAGCTTTCATCTTCTGAATCAATCTCCTATAATCTGCTATTAATTCTTCTGACCTTCTATGTCCTATATCATTTGTACCCACATGCACAATCACAATCACAATCATAGGGACTATGAGGAGAGGCTGAAGGAATTAGGAATGTTTTCTGTAGAAAGGCGATTTCTCAGAGGGGACATGATACAAGTCTACAAAATATTTACATCTATTGATAATACAGAGACCAATAAATTTTTCATAGTAGAACATGGACAGGTGACCAGGGGACATAATAAGAAAATTAAGAAAGCATGCATTCAGTAATAGGGTTGTTAAATTTTGGAATGGTCTGCCAGGAGGAGGTTGTTGAGTGTGACCCGATTGCAACATTTAAGAAAGATTCAGCTTATGGATGGGTTGGGCATAATATATATTGACGAAGCCAAATTGGTTTTTAGTTATAGTAGTTATTAATGTTAGATGGCATGTGTGACAATAACTTAGTTATTAATGCATGTGGATGGTTTGAGTATCATATATATATATATATATATATATATATATATATATGTGTATATATATATATATATATATATATATATATATATATATATATATATATATATATATATATATATATATATATATATATATATATATATATATATCATTAGTTTTGACTATGGCAAATTGGTGGATTTGTAGTTACAACAATTTGACAAGCCCTAGGGTGCCTTGTGGATTTGCATGAGCATGTTTGGTTAGTGGGTTGACTGGGACAGTCTCGATAGGCCCATGTTGCTTCTTACTGTCTCTATATTCTTAATGTCTTCATCAAAACAGCTGATCAAAAATATTTGTAAACAAACGTTCAATTATGCCCAAAATTCATGCTAAAACTGGATTAGCATTTCTTATCGAGCACAAATGCAAAATCAAAAATGGCTTAAATATTTATATACCATATATTTTTAATACAGTATTTAGTTTATTCACACTGGAAGGAATCCACATTTACCACTTAATTTTTTTTTTTTATTGGTTTATTCCAAATTATGGTGCTTGATCACAACAAATGATTCCAATTGTTTGTGAACAAAAATAAACTACATTAGCCATCGTGTTCCATTTTACATGAAATTCATACTTAAATTGTGTAAGCATTTCTTCCTAATGTGTAAGCACAAATGACAAAATGGAAAACTGCTTAATTATGGTTACATTCTGATAACAGCTTGGAACTTGATAAATTTATACAAGAATAAAAGTGTGACAGTTTGGAGGACTATCCTCTGGTGGATTGAATATTATAGCAAATTTAGAAGAGTGCTAGATATTCAACAGAGAGAGATGAACTATAGGGACTAATCACATTCTTACAAACTTATCCTGTTCCCATTATTATGATAGATTATTATTATAGATTATTGTGATTGCAGATTAACTAATGTTAGTTCTAGTATGCCAGCCCTTGATTCATTTTGGAATCTCTTGCATTTTATGGTGTGGGTAAAAGTTTATATTATGATCTTTAGCCAGCATTTATTCACTAGATATAAACTGGAAGTTTAAAATTTATTTTTTATTAATCTACACAAAAAATAAAGCCTTGAAAACGAAATTAAATATAGCTAAATAATTTAAAATATGAAATTTAAATTCATATTTTATATAGCTAATTCCTAAATCATTTAAAAAAAAAAAAAAAAGCCATAATCAAGATAAGAATATAAAATTAAAATATTAATTTACCATATGTTAAACTATACCATTCTAAAAGAGCCTTGTCATTATTAATGTTGATATTCGAAAGTAATTAAAAAAAAAATAATTTTTTTTGTCTCTTAATTCTTTAGGATCAGGGAATTGTAACCAATTTTTACAATTTATGTGGAGAAACTGCAAATGCATTAAAATTACAAATAAATGTGATTGGAGATGGCTGAAAGGTCTAAACATTATTTATTGTTTTAGCAAATGTCAATAATTTACAATAAAGAACTCTTCATTCTATGTAAATGACCATCCTTTTATGGCTTTTTAGTGTAATGAATAAAAAGTAACAAATATGGTTCAGACATAGTTGCCAGAATTTAAATATATATATTTTTATGTGGGCTATATATATATATATATATATATAATATATATATATATATATATAGATATACTATATATATATATTATATAACTATATATATATATCCTACTATTATCATATATATATATATATACTATATATATATATATATATATATGATATATATATATATGAATATATATATATATATATATATATATATATATATATATATATATATATATATATATATATATATAATATATATATATATATATTCTCCATCCTGCCCTACTCGTTTTTCTCTGGGCACTTGATCGGGCCGATTGGGGGGCCTGGCGTTGCTTCTACTGCTAGACTATAATTGGAATGACTTGGCTTTGTCTCTGGGTGACGCTTCGACGTTCTGCGGATAAGGTGGGCCGCTGTAATCGTTGAATGGCACAAAAAAATATTTGATGATAATGAACCGTGCAATAGCGTATGGAGGCGCGAACACTGGCTTTACAGAGTGATTCCTTCTTTTGACTAAATCTTCTCTCGCCTTTCATAAAATCCCATGGTCTTGTTGAGGTCCGATCGTGCATTACGTTCTCGGGCCATATTCTAAGAACACTCGAAAAAAGAAAAGAACAGTCAGGAGAATGCAGGCTGATACAGGAGTCCAGAAAAGGGAAAAAATTGTCCTACGGTTATCTCTCCCTATCACCTATAGACTTGCTAATTTTCAATTGGGAAGATGGGTTCCAGCTAGAAAACGTTTTGATTGCTATGCAAGTGGGTAGAAATGGGATGACAGGCTGATACATCTCGCTCGACAGCCAAAGAACAAGACAGAAGAAAGGAATGGCGCTGAGACCGTTCGATTCAAAAAAGCACCGAAAGGCAAAACAATAGCCAAGCACAGTGAGTGCCCGGCGAATGAGGCAGGTGGCTCAAAACTGGTCTCCGTCCACATAACCATTGGTTGGCGAAAATTCTAGGGTTACAAGCCCCCGCCAGCCGAAACGACTCACTGAAAACGAAGGACATGCGTGTATCTAACAAAAAAAACCTCTATAGGCTGGCACGGAACATACGAAAACGATTTCTTCTACAACAGCACTTCTGTTAGCAAACTGTCTAATTCCTAACCTACCAACTACAATTTCGCTGACGAAAAACAACCGTAGCTGATTGGATTCTGTACGCTAATTCTCCAAGTCTGAAAAGGCCAATCCTCGTCGGCTCCTAATTTCCTTCTAACTCAAACCCCTGGACGAAGTAGTCTGAACCAGGCATTCCTTCGATCCCTCCTCCTAGCTCTCGTCAAAGGTGGAATGTAGCATAATGACCTTGGCACAGATTGGATTACATAGGTCTAGAAAACTGTCGCAGGAGGCGCGGGTGGGCGAATTGGCTCCTGGAGAAAGTCTAAATGAACGAAACGTTAGGGAAGAGCGAGGTGAGGCCCGGATGGCTAGCAAAATTTGCATCCGAGAAAAGAGAAGCCGAAAAGGTTTTATGGCGAAAGAGGAAAGAGGGAGCGAGAGGAGAAGGGCGATGGGCAAGCAGTGCCCTTCCGGTGCTATCCCGACGGTCCCTTTCGGGTTCAACTATATTGGCTCAGTATGATCTTGACAATTAAAAACTAAAAAAAAACTGTTGTTCCCTCAGTGTTGAGGAACACCGGCACGAATGTACCAAACCTACTCTCCGAAAAAAGGAAAAAGACCGTCGTAGAGCGACGTGAAATCCGGTTAATCATAAAAACTGATCCTGTCATAATAGCCAAAACTACTTCGTATTCTATCTAAAGAGAATACGTAGAAACTGTTGAAAAACTCTTCTGGCAAAACTCTCCCACACCAATTGAATCATATATAGCAATAAAGGAGAGGTCCAAATCTAGAAGTCTTCATGCACTTACTATCACGGGAGTCGCGCCAGTCACGGCTTTCAGCAGCCTACGAGGTCTAACTGCGCCGATATACTTTCCTATATACCATTACTAGGAATATGTTATTTCGTCCCCTTAGAGGAAACGTACGACGGAAGAATATTGATTCAGCGTCGTGTGGCGCTTGCAACATATCCAGAAAAAAGCATTTGAAACACGGGAAGAATACGGCAACGCAGTCACTGACTCTTCCAAGCTCCACTCATACGCTGTGGTGGAGACGATAGTTCCTCCCTTTTCTTTGGGCTATGAATAGTAGGTTGTCATAGTTTTCTTTCAAAATCGGGTCTCAATAAAATCAGGTGATGATATTGATGGCAAGCGGACGGGTGTTCTTCTCTCTTTTACTATCAAGAGTAGGTGTTCTTTCCTCAGGTGGGCTCCCGGCGTGTGCTTATCTCGAAGAGCGCCTAATGCCATCATCGTACCTGTAATACATTAATCCCTCTTTCTCACCCTGCACAATCTAACTCTATTCACTTCAATTGCCGATTGAACTCGAGACACCATCAATATCGTCAAACTCATTTCAAATTGCTCACTCAGTGAAGCTACCCCTCAACTATCTTCTAACGTCTTCCACATTCAGTAATTGCCTCTCGTCGTTAATCTTTCCGATGTCATGATTCTCCGGATATAGAAACTGAGATTAGAAGATATATGCATGAGTCAGGGTCAGTCGAGCAACTGAAACCTTAGAGCCTAGATAATTACAATTGTACTTAAGCAACGTTCGATTAACGCTTCTCACAAAAGATCTGTGCGCCACTTGCCTAAGACACCTTCCAACTGCTGATCTACCCATCTCTTTACGCGGTTCTTCTCGTCTCTCCTGTTGAACATATAAACATTTATAAACATTCTTGGCATTAACCATAAACAAAAAAATGTCTTGGAAACCTCAACATCACAATGGACAGCGACAATTCTAGAGGCCACGGGCCTCAAAAAAGAAGACACTGGGAATATTCTGTTAGACTGCAGAACTCTTTAATAACGTCAGAACACGAGCTGCTCAGTTTACCTTCCAGCAATAATGAAAGAGGGCGGTCGAATACGACCCTGTTCGTAAATACGACAATATCTGGTTATAGATCGCCCGGACTGATTGCAGGTGAGTGAGCGAGTCGAAGCTCACACACAGCAAAAGGCATACATGGCTAATATAAAAACTGTTCTGTACCTGTTCCAAGTTAACACCTCGAATCTACAAAAAAAATCAAATATCTTGGGCGCAAGCGGAGGTGTTTAGAGATGCTGCTGTACTCATCTGGTCTCATCAGGCCAGCCAAGCGGGCAGAGGATGCGTCAAAAGGAGAGCCTGCAAAGACGCATCCACGTGCGGCGGTAACACTCCAAACTCATTGTACTGTCGCGGCGCTCATCGTTAGACACTAGGGAAAGGGTGCTGAGTTGTCGTGAACATGAGTTTTTGTGAATGACATGTAGGTAAACTAACAGTGGCATAGTATCTTGCTGCCATTGCAGCTGCCTTCCTTCCTTCCTGGAGAACAAACGACACTCTGTTCTGGTGGAATTCTCTGCCATACATGTTCTCGTGTTACGCTGCTGATTTAAAATCTCCCCCACCTTTAAAAGCTGCGTGAGCCGTGAGAACACAGTCTGGCGGGTTCAGATTATTTAGCCTTGCTGTGAACTGTCAATGGGAGGCGAGATGGCTAAACACCCCCCCTGGGCAACTGTGAATAAAGGGCTCTGCCCGGTGTGGAAGCAGTAAGTAGTGACAACGAGTGCGATGACATAAGAGAAAAACATGAAAAAAAAGAACAAGACTAATAGGAACTATAATAAAGAGTAGAAATCTCAAGGAGAAGTCATAACTAAGCGCTCGATATATACCTAGAGTCTAGTAGAGAATACTATATATATAGGAGTACCTCTAAGCGCAATATTATATATATAATATAACTCAACTAATACATAGTAAACCTTATAAACAGTGGCGCAGGGCAAATCCTCAAGTGACCCACCCGTATAAGGTATATATTATATATCATATGGTTGCTATAATGGCTATATTATTCTATATTTGAATCAGTTTATATCCACCTGAAAAGAAATGTCGAAGTTACAAAGGCGTTAAGTTAAGTTTTTTAGAAAATTCTTTAGTGGCAGCTGTCTGGAATTTATGCCAGAAGCTGATGCGTGCAATTCCAACTCTAGCTCTACAACATTGAACAACTTTTTCATTCAGAACTTAGAAATTTTTTGACATATAGAAGCATTATATACAAGCGAAAAATATACTCTAGATTTCAAATTATTAGAATAAAATAATATTATGTATATATATGAATAGTATATATATATGGAGTATTATATAGTAGTATATATAGTAAGATATATATATATATATTAATATATATAATAGATATATATACGATATATATATTATTATTAGTAAATATATATATATATTATATATATATATATATATATAAGTTATATATATATATAGATATAAGATATATTTAATATTATAATATATATAGGTAGGGTTGTGAAAGTAAAACGTTTTTTTTTTTAATTTGGTTTTTTTTGGAAAAAAAATCTGTATTTTTTTTTTAAAAACAAAAATGTTGATTTTTTTGTTTTTTATTATGAAAATTATTATCACTTTTTATGTATATTAAAGGTGTTTTAAAATATACAAATACCCCTTCTAGGCCTATATTGACTATTAATACAGTACGAAAGCGCTATCTGCGAGATGGTAGATATATATATAGAGGATATAATATATGTAAGATATAGATATATAATATAAGATATATATAATATATAAGATATATATAATATGATATTAAATATATATATATATATAATATATATATATATATATATATAATTATATATAATATATAATATTATATTATATATATGATTGTTCAAATAAAAAGTAGATGGTATTAACAGGTGTTTGGAAGGATAGTCTCGGGAGAGAAAAATGAAGAGATGGTAGAAGGTGATTGATTTCTGTGAGGAGAGAGCGGTTTGTAGTTGTAAAGAATACTTTCCTGTTAAACACAAGAGTAAATCCATAAAGTATACTAGAAGTATGGTGTGAGGGTAGAGATGGGATATCGAAGTAGAAAAGGACGGTATGAAAATGAACTTTTCTGTAGTTCTCGGTCTAGCGAGAAGAGAGCCGAGAAGAGGTTGAAGTATAAGTAATGCGGAATGTAAAACCATTGATCTGAGGGGGTCGATTTAGAAATGGGCGAATATTCGGCAGGGCGCTCATTCATGTTGTTCTATGCGTATACAATTAAGATTTTAGATGAGGAAGGGACCTTGACATGGATAACAGAGAGTGAGAAAGGTGATAACGGAAAAGCCACGAGCGGTAAAAATCTAAAGTGGAAGCGTTGAGACAGTTGTACGTGAAAACAAGGTAATAAGGATAGTATATAAAGAACGACTTCGCCATAAGTAGTACCGTTGAATGAGTCCACCAAGCGCTAAGGCGACACAAACTCAGAAACATGAGAAATCTGAAACCAGCGCCAGGACTTGTTAGCCCAAGTCCAAAAGGAAGTATGCGGGGTCATCACACTGGCAGACAATGTGCTACCTGAGAGACTCAGGAGGCGGGATAAGCAGATTACCAGTTTCTCCAAACAGTGAGTGGTGTGGAAGGATAAGAGAGCTAAACTGCACGCCGTGTTAAAAGATAAGTAATAAAAACTAGGAGACGGGCTGGTAAGACACTGTATCTACGATTAAAGCAAATGACTGCGAAGTGTTCCCAAAATGAAATAGATGGCCCGGAATCTGCCGTCACCTATATTAGAGTGCGAGGCGAAAAATGGGAAGAAATGCTAAAACTTATACCATTACGTAGAAGAAAAAAAGTAAGAGGTAGAGTCTGAAATCGGCAATCAGTTGGGACCATGAGAGATGAATGAGAGGACATACAAAAAATCGGGAATAGGAAAGCTACTTTCTGGAAAGGAGGCATGAAGCTGCGAAAAAGTGGTTAAAAATGATTTGTCTAAATTAAGGAGGAAACCCGTCTGTCAGATAATGAATACGTGAATCGAGGGGTTTTTGTACACCACTTGATGAATGAGAGAACCGATGTGCACAGGGATTGTTGAACTAGAACACTTTCTCCCGAAAATCAGACATAGCGAGTCACATTCATAAATTTGGCGCTGCCCTATGCTCAATGAAGACATTAGACTCCTAGTTGACTGTGTGTGGGGCTTGATGGTGCATGACAGACGCAAGAAATAGGTATGGTGTTAGGGAGGATGAGATTATTTCATAACAGCAATAGGGAAGAGAAATTGGCCTCAATGAGTGTAGAGAGGCTGCAGGACAGGATTTCTTCAGGTAATAGAAGAAATGCTGAAGAAGCTGTTGCGATGATCAAGAACGGGAAGGTGTCTTCTGATGAATTGGAAATCTTGAAGTTGTGTAAAGTGAAGCGATTCAAGGGTGAGATGGACGAGAAGAACAAGTAGTATAGTCACCGAGGGATTGATAACACTGAGTAGCAGTTAATAGTACCCCTTATTATAAGGGGTTAAGGGAGAATAAAGGGAAACTGTAGAAAATATAGTTAAATTAGTTAAAAACACAATGCACAGAATAGAGATGCTCAGTGTAAGAGAAGCGATATGTTCCCAAAATGCAGGCTAACATGCGACTGCCCTCGGAGATGAAGGGAAAAGAAAACAAGGCTGCGTTTTACGGTTAAGCAGGAGTGTAGAGAGGTAGACGTAGTGGATCAAACTCCTACATTGAGCAAATGATTATAGAGAAAATGAGGGAGAAAGGAAGTAATAAATGTATTTAAGTTTTGGATGGATTTGCAGAACAGTGGGTATTGATAGGGTAATAGGAGAAGCTCCCTATGCAGGTGTGTTAGTGAAGGGGTGAAGGTATGGAGCTGTTGCGTAGTCTAACCTGAAGTAGAAATATACAAAAGACATGGAGTATGAAAGCGTATAGTGAGGCCGGGGTGCGAGAGATATAGAGATGAAGACTAGGAATGTTGTGGTCAAAGGAGGACGGGTGCAGTCATGGAGTTAAGAGCTTATGTACTATAGCAGAGAAGATCAGCGAGTGGTTGTGTTAGGTCCTCAGTATTCAGGATGATTCAATTTGAGGGTATCAACTTGGATGAGGGTGGCGTTATTAGAAAAAGGGAACATGAAGGGTTGAAAGGTGGGACCATGCGGTGTTCCGTGACAGGAAAATGTGTTAGGAATGTATGGAGAAAATGGAAGTTTTAAAGGAGTGAGCAACCAGGATGGGGCATGGACCCTACCTGTTTGATAATGCGAGATTGAAAGTCTCGAGAGTAGATTGAGTCTGGCCTAAATGATGAAGAGTTTGAGAGGGAGTGGGTAGAGAGCGAACTTTGGAAAGCGTAGGTTAAAAGGAGGGGTTTGGAGAAGTGGAAACGCGTAGATAAGAGGGTTAAGGTCTGGAGTGGTGGCTAAAGCGAGTAGTGTAACAGTATAGGTGACAGCTCCTCAGAGTGTGAAGTATATGTTAGATGGTAGCAGCTGGAGACCCAAAGTGTTCTGAGTTTAAAACTCTAGGGGTATATGTTGGGAATGCCAGCAAAGGAGGTGCTGTTGCAGTAAAAATCGGATATATAATCCGTGTTGATCAGAGTGGACTATAGCGAGCTTATGACAGTACATTATAAGGAGAGTGCTAGGCGTCTTACATGAGATGGTAGGTGTTGTTTTAACACATGAATGTTATTGATAAATTAGTAGTGAGACTATGGTTCTGAATAAGAAAGCCGGGATAGATCACTTAAAGTACTAAATGTGTGTACAGCGAATGGGGGATTGACAGATCTTAGGGATAGGGTGACACAAGAATGATAAAATGAGAATGAACGTATTAGAGAGTATAGCTGTGTCGGCCGAGTAGTCAAGAAATGCGGGAGCGAGTAAAAGAACGGAGAAATAAAGTGAAAATATGTTGAGCTCTTGTCTGGTCATTCGGAAGGATAGATGAATCTGGTGGTTTTGAAGCGGTAATGGGGTATAGGGGCGAAGTGTGATTGGAAACCGACCGGGGTGGGAGATCGAAGAAAAAAGTTTGAGTCAGTAAACAAATGTCTAAGGAGAAAATGTGAGTTTGGCAGGGCGAGATTAATGTGGAACCGGTGACATATTAAATATAGAAATGCGAGAGAGATCATGAGGTAATGGGGCTTTTGTGAAGTGAGGCGTATCGGGTTGATGCCCTGGCCCAACCCCTGGGGGACATGGAGGGGAATGAACAACTATGTACACACGTGAGGGAGCGAGACCCTGTGTACCATACAGTGAGAGAAGTACCTGCACAGACCAGATGCCGCGTGAAAGCTAACGAAGGGATGGATTTTTCTGACTGCCGAGCCGAGCATCCCTTAACCTAATTAAGGAATAACAAGAGGGGAGTGTGGGGTCAAAGGCCTGGGCTTTCCCAAAGCTGGGGTTTTTTGTGATATGAAGTTTAATATACCAGCCGTAAAGAGAGCGAAAGAATAATTAGGTGTTAGTATATAGGTATAGTAAGAGTGTGACCTAATATTTTTATATATATAAATCATATAATAGTGATCCGTCTTATTAATAGTGATAATGATAATATTACGGACGGGAAAATGAATTATATTGCCCAAGTAATATTATTAGGGTATATACTATAATAACAAGTTGAATAAGTTAGTACGTATACTATTAATATATATACCGGTAAATAATACAATGCATTTTAATTTATAAGAGTATATATATAATAATAATTTAAAGGTGACTAGCACGTGGGATAATATGAATATACCTCTATCTGGACCTAAAAGAGTCAAGATATAAATGGAGAGGCAGAAAGAGGGGAATAATAAAGAGTGAGATCAGCCATGCCCAACTATATAAGCTAAAGTGAAATAAATATAGTTATATATATACTGTATTATATAATAATTATTATATAGGCTGTGGTGGGTGGGGGTGGTTAAGATATGACCAGAAGGGTATATGAGTGAGATATTATAATATTATAGATAGGCTATATATATATATATACGTATAGGTACATGACTAAAGTTCCCGTAATCACAGTGCGTAGTAGGTGGACTATATAGCTAAGATTATACCATAGATATATAGGTAAGTATATATGCGTCAATATATACATGCAGAATATATAATTGGTATATATATATATAATATATATATATATATATATATATATTATATAATAATAATATAAATAATAATAATAATAATAATAATAAGTAATATATAATAATAATAATAATTAATAATAAATTGAACTAGATGAATAACTAAGGAAAGTAAATTCAATAAAGAATAATAAAAGTGCATCACATAAATCGGGAAATCATGTGCCCAAATGACGTAAATAGGATTATATGGCCCAGATAGTATGGCAAAACTAGACAAACAGACTTTAACAAGTACTTAAAATCTACTTCAGTAATATTGCATACCATCTAAGATGATTAAACGAACTCTGTGCTAGTAGCGTGAATATGTTTGAATAGTGCTAAGTCTACACCAGAGCAGAAGGGTTAGTAGGAGGAGGGCTAAGCTATTAAAGTGAGAAAAAGAGAAGTATCTTAAAACGTTAAAACATAAAAAACCAAAGAAATAAACAGAAAAATTTGATGGCCCTCGTCTTTTTTTTTGGGGTAATGTTTTTTTACCTTATTATTAAAAGACTGAAAACGTTTTTTTATAAAAACAAACCCGGTTTTATTATTTTGTAATTCCCAACCCCGGGCATATAATATACCAAATGGCAAGTCGATATATAAAAAGTAGTAAAATACACTTATAATAATATATAGTAGAGGTGACCTGAATATATATAAATTATGTAAGATTAACGCCAGAATTATTATTAATACCAAATGGTGAAGTGACGAAAATAAAATAAGTAACTAAATATATAATATTAAAGCGACAATCAGTAAATAAATCCAAGACGCACCATTATAGAATAACCTAAAATAAATACCGGTAATTGTAATAGGAGCAGGCTATATATATAAATGGGATATACATGTATTAACGCAAAGGTGTAGATAAAGCAAAGGCAGCAGTGAGGAGTTGAGTAAAGTGATTAATATTAAGAAATCCCTATATAATAATGAGGGCCGTGAGGTCATACAAAGATAGCTAAAAATCTAGTATACTAGTATAGTGAGTAGGGCTATAAAGAGTAGTCATGAATGAAGCATATAGTAATAAATATATTGTAAGGATATATAGATGCACGTGGCATTAAAGAGGCGAGAGTGCTCTTCCCGTAAGGCTTAAAGATCAATAATTAATACTCTCTTGTAGGAGAAAAATGAGGCTATATATTTGAGATACGTCAAAAATGCTGAGGCGCGGGCAAAGAAAAACTTGCGAGAAACATTGGAGAGTGAACGAACAAGAAAAAAAGTAGGAAGAGAGTCGAAAGTACAGGCAAGATTTTTAAATAACCTATGAATTATAGTTATCTCCATAGAGTGAGTAAGATAAAGCTCAAAATACGATCGGATACGCCAAGACAATGCCCCATAAAAAACAATAGCCAGAAACTACGTAATGAGCAACAAACGAGACCTAATGTAGGATAAAAAGAAGCATAGTCATAAATACCGGCATACGATATCTTCATAATGGCTTCGTATTTCGACCCAGTAAAGAGTATGATGAGTCCAATGTGAGGACGGTAGAAATTTCAAAATGCAAAATTTTAGAGAAAAACTAAGAAAGTGCTTTGCTAGTTCAGCCCTAAAGCATAAATAAATCTGCACCACCTGTCTACTTATCCAACTGTGTGATAAGAGAAACAATATTGAACATAGTCAAACCTAATCCTGTTTATAGCACCTACATGTAAGAGTGATATAAAAATTAATATAGAGTGAGGGCAGTGCAGAGAATGAAATAATATATATTATAGCATAATACCTCTATAAACGTCAACATTGAGCAAGTGCTATATATAAAATTGCAATTAAATACAAGAAATGTGTTCAATGCAAAGTTGTAAAATGTATAATAAAATGTTGGAGGGGTATGTAATATATTATATATAATATATATATATATTATTATATTATATATATAAGTGAAGATAATAATCTAGGTATAAAATGAAGGCTTCATGGCTATATATGAGCTTAACATAAGTATAAAGTATAATGATCATGAGATATCAAGAAGTGAGGAATGGTAGGAATATAAGGAGAGATAGACAACGTCATATAGTTATATATATAGATAGAAGCCCTTCTTGTATTCATTATACATTGCCAGATTTATACCTCCATATAGTCCCGCAATATGCAAGAGTAACAAGCACTCTGAAATAAAAATCTGATTTCCATGGATTTTATTTTATTTTATTTTATTTTTATTTTATTTTATCTGATGTGATGTGTTGAAGTTTTTATTAAGTAAAAGGAAAAAGGAAAGAACTTTTAATAAAAGGAAGAGAAATTGTTTATGGAATATTGTAATGAAATTTTTTGAGAATTATCCAAGAAACGTGGACAGTGGGTATTGTGAGCTAATATTTCTTTTCTTTATTTTCCAGTGATTTAGAATTTGATAATGGAGCTAAATTATATTGATTTAAATATTAAATCTGAAGCTGCGGTGAAGAAAGAAAATTTCTTTGAAGATGAATTTTCATATGAAGTTTCAAACAGCAATATTAAAATGGAAGTTATTGGGGTATGTTTTACTCTATAAATTTTTATACCAAAATTGTCTAAGATAGAATTGTTTAGTACGCCACGAGGCGGATAGTTACAGAAAGGGGCCCCAAAATTTTAATCAACTTTGAAATCATTCTTTAACTATGCACGCATGAATTAGAGTTTCCGTAATCACATATGCGATTAAAGGGGCATGGATATTGAAATACATTTTTATTTGATAAAAGTCAAAATGAAAACTGTTTTGGAATAAAAGAGCTTCACGATTCAAAAGTACAAAATATTTTAAAAAAACTTTAAATCTTTGCTAATCTAATGCAATGTATATGTAATCTAAGTTAACCAAAACAAACTTTATATTAGTGTATACTTTAATTTCACGTTTCCATAACTTAGTTTCACAATGACAACAGAATTGCGAATACTAGCGAGCATCCGAAAACGTAAACTAAAGGTATAATAAAATGTATAGAATAAACGATCTTCAAGACTGGTGGTATATTAGCTAAGCGACGACGTACGATGTAACATTTTGTTCGATAAACAGAACAGAGATCTGAAACAAAAAAATATTGAGTCGTTCAGCTACATTAGTCGTAGATAATGGACATGAGCACCAACTTTGGTAAACTCAATTTAATATTAAAAAAATATAAGCTTTAAACTTGGCCTAATGATTTTTATGCTCGATTTTTCACAGCCTTATGAATATTTTTCTCATGCTTTGAATATATGCTTATAATGAATTTTTTCTCATGTGCTCCAAAGTAGGAACTGATGTTTTGGGTAGTGCTGGAGCCAGAGGAAGAAAAAAAATTTTTACCCTGAAGTATTTTCATGTTTTTAATTGAAAGTGAAAATAAAGGGGGCTGGAACCAGGACTGTATATTTCAAAATGATGAGGCCAAATCAGAGTAAAAATAATAGAGCCAAAACCTGAGTTGAGGGTGCCAAATATTTACAGGCTCCATGGCTCAACTTATGGTCATTCTTTTAGTTTATGGCACCTAACTTTTCAGTTCCTTCAATATTTGATAGGGATAGTTGTTTGTATAATGTCTAGATATAGGTAGTATCTGCCTACCATGTTATTTGCAGGTATGAATAGCACATTAAGCATCCATGGATGAAAATACTATAAGCTCTATAACTTTTTGTTTTTTGGGAGATATATATATTATCATTGCACAGTTCTTGGTATTAAGTATTTTTTTTTATCTTCTTAACATTATTTTCCAAAACTGTTTATACTTTCATAACTTTGTATTTAAATTTGGTGAGGTAGGTTGAAGTTTAATTAGTAAGCTTAATGAGAGTTTGGCATTGTATAAAGGTGTTTGTTATGCTTAGTGATTTAGCTACTTTTTGAGTGATAGTAAAGTTTACAGTAATATTCATAGTAATATTTATAGAAGCAGAAAAAATTTAAAAAGTAAATTTTTTTTTCAAGCATGTGTAATCCTGCTTTTATTAGGTTCTGTAATGATTTCTTTAATTTTCATTGCGATGAATTACGGTTTCAGTGAAGTTGATACCTTCGTATGTGTTAAACGCATAACTTCCATTTTCTTTTACTTCGATTAAAACCCATCAACACGTTGGTTTTACTCTGTTTTCATATTATTTTGTCATTACCATTATCTCCAAACTCCCAAAACTCAAAATTCGTATGCCCTCTGTTGTACCAAATATTTCTTTCTATGTACAAAATGAAAATGCCTTTCAGATTGATTCATTTTTCATTTCTGACATTTTGCCAAAAGTATCTTCTTTAACTCAACAGCTAGAGTTTTTCTTTTCTGACATTCCTCTTTTCTTTCATCATATCCTTCGTGTTCCACATAGTATCATTTGAAACATAGGTAAATAGAGACAGTTAGAAGCCACATAGGCCTAGGAAGACTCCCAGTTAAAAAGTTGGTGTCACAATTTCCACTGAATGGTTCATCTTAGATTCAACCTTCACCATGCAAATAATTAACCTAACCACACACGCAACCTGCAATTTATTGAGATAAATTATAAACAAATTTGTCAACTAAACTAACATGCAAAGAAAGTCACCAATATCCTGAAGGATTGTCAAAATACCTATCAATCAGTGGCTAACTACATACCTGCCAATTTGGCTTAGTCATGATATTAGTTAGAAGTTTTTAAATTCTTCATTAATGTAAGGTATTAATAAAAAATAAATTGTTTTTATGGTTTTAAAATAGGGTACCATCGCTATAGGATACATTTGTTTGGTAGCTAGGTTGGGGCATGATTTGTAGATTTATTTATTATCTATTTATATTTATTTGCTTCCTTGTTTATTTATTTACTTTAAATTTTTATTATGGGAGTCAAAGATTTTTAATGTACTTAGTAAGTTTTTAATTGTTGCATGACTTTTATTGTTAGTATTTTTTTTATTAAACGTGGATTTTCTTTTGGTTTTAGTTTAAACATTAGTTTTAGTCACTTTGTGGATGTGCGACCGCTTGTGTGTGTTGTTATTGGAATGATTGGATTAAGTGAACGTGGGTGTAGACGAATACTCTATTGACTTTGAAAACGTCTGTGGCCTAGACACTAACTTTGAATCTGTGGAGTATCACCTCTCTAACTCATTCCAACCACTTACTTCTGTCTGAGACCCAGCTATACAGGGATTCTTTCTTTAGTAACCTTAATATCGGTGAGTAATTATTAACAACTCATGCTGATAAAATTGAGGCTAAATCATTAAATCATTAACGATCTGGAAAAATTGACTAGGGAACCTACACATGTTCCAGATCGCCCTAACCAATTATTAAATACGCCTGACTTATGCTTCACCACTAGTCCTTCTCGTTATAATTTTACCATTTTCTCTCCAATCGGTAACTCTAACCGTAATCTTTCTTTCCAGTAGCTCCATCCTCCCTTAAATGAACTTTCTGGCAATTTAATGAGGTCAATTGGGGCATGCGTAGCTTCTTTGCTAACAACCGTTGGAGGACGCCTCTGTGTATAGGTAGGGGCCGTGATTACCGAAGGAATGAATAGGTTCATTCCTTCTCCAACTAAAACATTTTTTCCCCCTGAAATGCATGGTTTGATGGAGCTTGTTCTCGTGCAATTCTGGAGGGAGACAATGCGTATCGGGCTTGGGAAAAACTCTCGTTCTCCTATCTCTTTTTCTAATTTTCATTCTGCACGGAATCGTTGAAGGGGTATTATTGCATTGGCTAAGCGTGTTTTCACTAAAAGGAAGCTTGCTGCCCTTTTTGGTTCATCTACTGATAAAAATTTTTGATCTCTTGCCAAAAACAATTCTAATAACTTCTGCAAACCTATCTTTTCCCTTCTTATTTTTCTTACGGCTCTGTTACTAACACTACATCTGAAAAGGCTAATCTCTATGGCTTCTTTTTATCATATAATATCACCCTGAACGATTGCCGCCACCACTTCTCCTACTCCTTCTCCTCTTAGGTGTCCCATGTTTCTATTTGTCATTACTCATGATCGGGTGAGTGAGATCATGAGTTCTATGAACGTCAGGAAGGCTAGTGGCCCGGTAGGCATTACTCCCCTCTGTTTTGAAGGAGGAAGTGTGATACTCAGAAGGCTAATGACTTCGGTAAGCATTCCTTTCCTATGCCAAAATACAAACACTTTTCCTCAGTGTTGGCAGTGCGCATATGTTTATCCGAGCTCGAAAAAGGGTAGCCCCCCTGATCCATATAACTACTGTCCAATACCTTTAACTTGTATTCTGTCTAAGATGCTTGAAACTCTCCTTAACTCTCATTTCCTGGATCATCTGAAATATCACTTCCTTCTTTCAGATCATCAGTATGGCTTTCGACGCTCACCCTTAGCTATGGGGACTTGTGTGTGGGTGCTGATATATCCAAACTTTTGACCAAGGTATTTGTGTAATTCTCTAAGCGCTTTAAACAGCACTCACACACAACACACACCCCCACACACAAACCCAACACACACACACCACACACACAACACCACACACACACACCACACCACCACACACACCACACACACACACACACACACAACACACACACAACACACACACACACACAGCACACAACACACACACACACACAACAACACAACCACACAACACACACACACAACACAACACACACACCACACACACAACACAACACACACACACACACACAACAACACCACAACACACACCACAACACACACAACACACACACACACAAACACACAACACACACACACACCTCTTCCTCAACACACACCAACAACAACAACACCACCCACACCACACCAAACACACACACACACACACCAACACACACACCAACACACACCACATCACACACACACAACCCGCACACCAACACAACACTACGAATGCACCACACCACCACACACACACACAACAAAACACACACACACACACACCACACACAAACACATAACACACACACACACACTGCACACACACACACACACCAATACACACACACACCCACCACCACACACACACACACACACACACACACACACACACACCACACACACAACACACACACACACACAACCACACACCACACACACACACACACACACACACACACACACACACCCACACACACACACACACAACACCACAAACACCACACACACACACACACACACACAACACAACAACCACACACACACAACACACACGACACACACCACACACACACACACACCACACACACACACACCGACAGCATCCACGCACGAACACCAACCACACACACCACACACACACACACACACACACCACAACACACACACACAACGACACACCACACACACCCACACCACACACACACACACAACACCACACACACACACACACACAACACACCACAACACACCACAACACACAACAACACACACAAACACACACCCACAGTTTGCTGTACAAATGTAATCACAACACACACACACACACCACACACACACACACACACACAAGCACACACACCACACACACACACACACTGGCTTAGTATGATATCAGGACCTATCTGTTTGAACCCCACATGTCGGGACCGAAACGCTTATAAGCTGACGAACAAGGACCGGCACTCGATCACCGGGACCTTATGACTCGGATTTACACACACGATATAATCGAATAATATCGATACTATTTTGTGTGAATTTCGAGTTGTATTGTCACCTGGTATATCAGTAAACATAAACTACTTACCTACTACAACTATATACTACTTACTACTAAGTACGTAAACAGAAGTCTGAAGTAATTATAAAATATAATAATTAGTATAAATAATTAATATAATAATAATTAATAAAAAATAATAATTTAATATAGTAATAAATAAATCATATATATTATATAAAGAAGTTAATGTTAATCTATATGATAGATATAATATTGTAAGAGAAGAGAGAGGAAGTGAAGGAGAGGATCAAGGCGCCGCGAAGACCACAATTCCATACTCAAAACCTAAACAGCGACGGGGAAAAGGTACGGTGCTGAGTGGGGCTAATGGAGTTGCAAAAAAAAAAAAAAAAAAAAAAAAAAAAAAAAAAAAAAAAAAAAGGAAAACCAAATAGAGAAAAAGAGACACGAAAGAGGGTTGAGAAGGAAATAAAAGAAAAGAGGAGCCAACCAACACTACAACTCGCGCGGCCCCCCGCCCTCACCCGAATTGTTTGCCCTGCCCTACACTCGCCTCTCTTTCCCCCCTAGTCCTTTAAATGGGCATTCCCCACCGCCCACGGACGAACAAAAACAAAAAAAAAAAAAAAAAAAAAACATTCGATGAAGAATCAAGAGAACTGAACGCACCAGTAAACCACGAACAGTTGTCCGAGGACCTTACGCAACCAATAACCAAATAGCAGCGAGAGAGAAGATAAAGACAAGATGAGCACCACAGAAACAAGCACGTCACACATACCGAGAGACACGCGCAGTATACGCAGTACAGGGGACAGGAAGCGAAAAACGACACACAGTGCAGAGGCACGTATAGGGGCGGTCGAGACCCGACCCAGGCGTAATTATAGTAATAGTGATTAGAAAGCCTATCTTAGAGACCTTTATAGTTACTCGTTAAATAATAGAAACAAAAGTTTCTAGTCTTTGCTTAAGAGAGAGGAGGGCATATTGCAAGTAGAAAATGATGATTGTTGGCTATTATTTCATGGAAATGGATAGTTAGGCAGGAAGAGTCAGTAACTAGGAGACTCTTGGTACAATCAATCAACCGAAAAAGAATAGATGAAGGTTTTTTTGAAAATTTTATTCAAAACTACGAAAGTCTATTTTTTAAAATTTTACTAGAATAGCTTTAGAATCTTTTGATTATATCCTGGGTATGTTTGAGGGTTCAATCAAAAAGCAAAACACCAACTGGAGAAAATTTTTTCGCCCAAATCAAAGGCTCCCCTATACTCGCACATAAGTATTACTTTTATAACTAACAAATTTTTTTTTTTAATGTTTACCACATGAGAAAGTTTGAACATGTTCCTTAAGTTAATTACAATATTTTTGTCATAGGTACCTTAAGAAGTGTTATAATAATTATATAGTATATATATATATATATATATATATATATATAATATATATATATATATAGTATATATATATATATAATTATATATATATATATATATATAATATATATATAGCCTATATATATAAGGGAGCCTATCACACCTTAGCTTTAAGATGTTGTTTTTATAGTATTATACAAATAGTTATACCTGTCTCACAGATATGACGAACCATTTTTGTAAATCGAAATGTAATTATTTATTTATATATTTTATAAATATTTAAACGTCGTCATTTATATTTATATTTATTTAATCAATCTTTGAAATTTGCACAGTTATTATTAATGGTTAAATTTTTTCCTTAAACATAGTCTCAGATAAATGATTGTATATTTTGAACTTTTGAATTTAAATATTAAATATTGGAATTTTACACATTTGAAGTATATTTGTTGTTGCTGCTTTTCATAATTTACAAAACCAAAGCCCACTTAGTCTGAATATTGATGGATGAATGATCTTGGACATCACTCCAAAGGTGAGTAATTATTGTTATATTATGTTCTATAGTGCTGTGATAATTAGATGGATAAAATAATATGGTGCTGACGTTTATTATAATTTAAGGTTACAGTGTTGCAAGTGGAAAAAATCAATCTGAAAAAAGAGACAGATTTATGAGCTTACCCCTCGTTGCCTCTCAAGGGTAAGGAAGCATAACTTTTATGATTTAATAATTAATAGTAATTAAAAATGAAAATAATAATAAATAATTGAAAGAACAAATATAGAACTTAACTAATTTGTATTATTGTTTATAGGGTTCTATTCTCTGCTAGTCTGTTTTTATTCTATGCTAGGATTCTATTTTAGTGAAGAACCTGTTTCTTGTTGCCTAGTTTAGGCTGTGAAGTCGGTTTGATGAATTGTGGAACCTGGCTTATTATAGTGACTTTAGTGTTAGCCTATTTTATAGCCTTATAGCCTAAGTGAAACTCGGTGTATCCTTGACATTTAGTGTAGTTCTGCAGGCTACACCTTAAAAAACAAAAAACAATTACTTGACCTCTTTGCCTTACAACGGGCAACAATATCAACTTCTGAGAATAAACTATGCAATTGTAAATTATAACCTTAAGTTAAGTGGAAACTTTTATAGATTTATATTATAGATTTATGTATTGTAAAAACATACTCAGTAATTTGTCATTGTATGAAAGATTGCATGAAAGGATATAAATTTCCCTCATAGCCAAGTCTTGAACCTTAGTAATATTTAACAATTTGAGGCGTTAGAATATTTTAATTGTTTGAAATTGGTTTTGCATTGTCCAATAACATTGAATCATTAATGTTAATATAAATTTAAATTTAATTAAATTTAAAAAATTGGATAAAAATTTCTATTAAAATTATAAAGGAATATAATTCAAAAAAGGGAAAAAGCATACCTTTTTTCTTTCTATCCCTTCTGTCTTCATCTGTACCGAGCTTCTTCTTGGCCTATTAATCGGTCTCGTTACACAAATCTCAAAACTTACACACCTAGCCACAACAAACCCTCCCAAAAACACTACAACCAAACACCCTCCCATGGTCAACACTGTACATCCAGGCAATTCCAAACAACGACACAACAGAGTTACAAAGCAGCGCATAATCAGTGACCTACCCCGTTAGACTAGAATTCTTAAAAATGCCTATCAATAGCATGACAGACAGCTATCAAAAAGCACCTATCCTCCTAAGGGATTCATCATCTATCCCGTCCAAGGTAACATTCCATATACTCTTCACTTTCTTATTTCCTGTCTTCTTCTTCATGCTTATTAATTTTCCATACAATTATTTGTTAAAAAATTATAGTTATATTTTACAAAAATAACTATGGGTGCGCATAATTACTATATTCACGAATTCTCGAAATAAACTAGTTATATTAAATCTTTATACATTTTACATCCCGGAGAATACTCAAGCATGTTAGATATTTACTCAACCCAAGGGTACATTATTTTATTAAGCGCTATCCGTCTCAGCCCTTGCACTTCCAACCCTGCTCGCCTGGTATTCTACCCGTCACCCACACATCTTCCACACACCATCTATATATATAACCTTATTTATACACAATATCTAATATACCAATACTTAACTATATAACCTCATCCAATAAATACTCCACATTGTATCTAAATACTTAATTACAGAAAAAAGCCCTACTAATTTACCCTCACTAAACTTAATTTAATCTACCTATATAATATACTACTACACATATTATAATCTATATAATACTATATAACTAAAACCCCTCTATACTCTAAAATACTCTAATATACTATATATATCATACTAAAACCCATCCCCTTATATATTAATATACTAATACTAATATAATAACTATACTCAGTACCTCTATAATGATACCCCAAACGCCACAACCAACACTCAACCAACCCCCACATACCAAACTAATAACCATATATACTCACAACCGTCACTCAAACTTCATCTATATTATACTCATATACAACACTCCTACCTATATCAACTATATATCCTATACCTAAATACAAGTTACTATATCTATATATTATTAATTACTAATTCCTAATATATGAAGATGTATCCCCTAGAACTCAGGATTTTCCGGCCGGAAGCCTAATTTTCTCTGGATAGTTTCCACGTTCGGTCCGGACTCAACCGATACCTATATTCATAACTTTTTTCAAATCGTCTCTATCTTAATACATCTCCGTAAATTGATTCTCTCAATTATACCTTCAGTACCAATACTTGATTATGCCATAAAAAATAATATAGAATATCTGATTAATAATGTCTGAACAAATCCTACCACTGATACAATTCGAATCCTCAACCGCACCATAATACCACCACAACCTATTTCGAAAAACTATACTCAATTGAGACACAACAATTTCTTTCCAACACCTCGCTTACCGAGAGTAGCTTTATACTCTAGAACAACGGTTAGGGTTTTTTGATTGTTTTTGAGATTTTTTTGATTTTTTTTTTTTTTTAACTTTTTTTTAGACACAAATGCTTTTTTTAATTAATATTTTTTTAATAAATTTCACGCTTCAATAATTACTTCACTATATCTCATTACGCTACTTACACTTAAATTACATGTTATATAATCAAATTATCTCTATTAGTATTAATTAACGTTATTTTAAATTATAATATATATACTTAAATGAATAAAATATACATATTATATACTCATTATCACTCAACCTTAGAAATCAATACTATAAATAATACTACCACAATATAACTATTCTACTCAAATATATACTCCTCTACTTCACTAAAAAATAATTACAACCCATCTATCACTTATTATCTCACATATCTATCTATATCAATCTTCTACTATACAATTAATAACATCCTCCTAAACATTATAACTATAAATAAATATTAATTATCGTATATGATAATTAACCTATATCATCATATACACACTACTAATATATACGTATATATATACACTCATATAATAAATACATATAATATAATCTAGTATATTATAACTACTAAAGTACTATATATATCCCTCTATTATCTTCATATACCCTAACAGACAACCACCCCTGTAATAAAATACTTATACCTCTACAATATAAATATGTAACCTCTACTCACACTACCTGATATATAAATATATAATAATATTATCCTACTAATCAATAGGCCAAAAGCTAAAAATATAACTACTCATATATATTTTCTTATAATATATTAAGCTTTCCTATGAGTAAGTGGAAGAAATTTGCTTTTGCTTTCAGCGCTCAAACTGGTCGCACTCCTTGGTCCTAGTAGAGGGCAAACAATTAAGCAATATTTTCGGCATTACTAACATGTCTATGAGGTGCCCAATTATGTTTTTTAACAAGGGTTTGAGCACAATACGTTTTTTTACTATTTTTAAGTTAATGAATTTTTATAATGACTCTGTATCCTTACCGAACACCTCCTTGCGCTTTTAATATACATCAACTTGAAGATTTTCTTGCTCTCATTATCAGCATCGCAGAACTATTCGTACATTTTGAGATAATTTCTCTGTGGGTGCAAGTGTTTATTCTATATTCAAGACGTATCCATGGCAATGATCGCACAAGGCACCACAAGCACAGGACCATGCTAATACTTCGGTATCCATCCATCTCCACTTGTCCCGACAAATCACCACGCTACCACTGGCCTGAGGTGTATTTTAGAGCCTACAATCGTTCCATCAAAGTAGTTCCAAAAGCTGCCCAGTTGTCTTATCTCCCATCTCCTAGCAAATTGAGTTAGGTAAGGCAACAGAAGAGATTAAGGCATACTAAATAAAAGCAGGAATATCGACTTTGCATTACAACAATAGCAATTATGAAGCAAAGTGGCGCTCTTAGTGACAGAGTGAATGAGCATCTGAATCAGTGAATAGTCTTGATTTGAAAAATTACATTTACACAACGATAACATCTTCTCTAAACATATCAAGAATAAAATAGAAATCATTTTAACCTACGTCATTACTTCGAACTTCAGCCCCCGAAATAGCGTGCAAGCTGTGTTCATAATGGTATAATGTTGAATCGTAATCAAATCGATCAATACTCTCCCAAATAGAAAGAAAATACCCTGTAAATTAGAGAGGCCCAAGAATATTTGTAAACGGTTATCAAACCATTCAAGAAGCACACAAATGATAATCACGGCAGGATGCGACTAACGACCCCACCAAAAGAAAACTCAGTAGACACAGACATAGAACTTCAAAGGAAGGAAAAAAGGAAAACGCACTTCGTTGACATATATGAAAAGTAGCATAGAGACACAAAGCCCCGCCACAAAAATGTGTAAGTATCACGTATGAATTATCCAGGTCAGTGCAGAGTAGAGACTGAGGCTTAAAACAGAATCTTGCTTAGTGTCTGCAAGAAATTTTCGGGCAATCGCTTTACCATAACCAAAACACACCTCAATAAAACACAGTATCCTCGCAGTTATGAGCAGTAACAAAAAGATCCTCGAGAGAGGACAAAATGTGGAGGCATTTAGAGCCATGTCAGTCCTACTAGTTAAATGCTGCACTCCACAAGGACCTACGGAACTTTCCTTAGTACACTCAAATAACAAGTTAGTTGATTCCAAGTCACACGCGTTACAACTGTCCCAAAGACAATATTACTGGAGAGACCCAACAACAGCCAACACGACGAGCATATCTTAGAGCTGCATAAACAGTAGGTACTACACGGTCCTAGGCATTGGTTTCGTAATGGACAAATAGATGAAACACTTGTCTATACTGGAGGGAGGTGTGCGTAGAAAAAGTTAGAGAAGAACATTACGTGCTAGTGTCCTTTCCAGATGCATGTTACATCGATCACGCTAGTCCTAACCCAGGAAGATCTCGAGATGTATTTAATGAATTCTGGGTATTATTGAACCAACGAACGAACAAGAGACTTTAAGAGCAGTGATTCTGGCGAATGGTATACTCACCTGTGAATCTACCCTTCCATTCCGTGTAACTTAGTGAGAATGCAAATCAATAAACAAACTAGTATTAGGTACAACATCTTTTAAAGACCCACTCCTCACATAGAGCATCAACTCATCTGACACCAGTCTCCCACTCTTATCTGCAACTAGAGCCACACTTCAGTGGTAAAGGTTATTTACGTGCTTTGTTGCATTGGACGGAAGCCACATACTGCCAATCGTCAACATGAAAACGGACCTACATATTACCAAAATCTGAGACTATCTCATCTGTCGTCCCAACACAGATCCAAAAACCATCCATTATTCTTACCAATTCTCAGCTACCTGGATAGTTCTAGATGTTACCTGAAAAGCTTTACGAAAGACTCTCAAAAGTTCTGACCCAGCTTGTATATCATATAACTAAAAATCTTGTTTATTAAATCTCAGCACAGGGAAGAATAAGCAAAATATGCAGAGACAATAATGAATATGACGGTTCTTTGAAACTGCACCAAGCCCAGGACCGTGCCTAAAGCACCACTCGCAAAGGTGGCTAAACTAAAGCTAACAGACTGCTTCGATGTAATCCGATTCATAACAGAACTCCCGCTATCTGATGTATCCTCGAGACACAGTTCTGAGAGGAATTCAGAGTATACTGGAAAACTTCTTATGCCCTCCCTCCACCTGGTTCCCTCAACATATTCACCGCGTCCCATATACTCCTATCCTGTATCAAGTGAGGTGCAACCAGAGAAGTTTTACACTTTTCCTAGAGAGATAATACAATTAAATGAGTGGATCAAAAAAAAAAAAGCTTCCATATACTCACTGCAAACTCTGAAACCGATCCAATCAGAATACATATTACCTAACTACCACGAACAATTAGGCACCATAATGTCATACATACCATAACAAAATGGGTATTAAAAAAAAGAAATTAAACATAATAAATACAAAAACAAATAATATATAATACTATTAAATATTTTTGATTATACAATAAAAATACATAAACAGTAAAAAAATAATAATATAAAAATAATATAAAATATAAAAAACATTAAATTAAAGATACAATATTGGCCGTATCCTATTACAAATCACCCAATAGAAAATAACACACAAAAACAAATTAAAATCAATATATCGAAACCACATAATAACGAAATGATATTCTAACTAAAAATATAGCGACAATTCACATTAACAGTCTACTTAAACATACCTCATCCACACAAGAGCCACCTAACTACATAAACTTAAAACAACCCATAGAAACCCTCCACTCAAAACAATCCCGCATTCAATCCCCAAGTAATGCACCTCCCCCCGACCCCGGAACAACCACATCAATACAAGAATAGTACATCTCCAATGTACAACAAAAAAATTTCTTTATCAAACGCAAGAAAGAAAAATTTCCTCCACCAATGTGCAAGTATATACTGCTTTGATAAAAGGCACTAAACGTCAATCTCAACGCCCTTAAACTCTACCACCTATAATCCCAAGTTATGGACACTGGATAAGATCTTAGCGCGGGACCCTCAACTCACACTCTGAATCCCAACATTTAGCAACCCCCTCACACCCCCACCCCTACTCTCCTACAAACCAAACCCCTAACCCACACCTCTAAAAAACCAGACCCCACTCTCAACTCAACCCCCCAAAAAACAAATTCACCACAAAAAAACAAACCCCCACCCCCCAACCACCCCCCCCCTTCATCTTCTCCCTTACCAACCCACATATCACTAAAAACAAAGATAACACATACAACTCCCACCCACAAAAACCAACACTCTCAACCAACCAAACAAACCCACAATCAACATACACACATCATTCCACATCCTCACCCAATCATTAAAACATAAAAAAACTATATATAAAATACCACACAACAATCCAACGCACAATCCCCAGAAACAAAACAATTAATACTATAACAAAATATAATCAAACAACAACCTAACTCAAACACACACACCCAAACACAAAAATAATCAAAACTAACATCCCAGACAATACACACATTAATACAAATAATACATCATTCCGAAAACCCTTAAACAACAAAAAACACAAACACAAACTAAAAAATTAAACACACAAAATAATAATAATAATATATAATAAAAAAAAAATATACATAAAAAAAATAATAAAATAAAATAAAAATCCCTAAATTTCCAACATAAAAAAAAACCAATGCCTAAAATTTTGAGAGACTTTAGATGAGAGGGATTAACAATGTCAACAGAAAACTCATCAAACTCAAACAACACCCGTCAGTCTCAAATACCCTATCTCACAAATACCAACAAAATCACAAACAAAATAAAAAATAGAACCAAATAAACAAACAAAAACACCAAGTACTAAAACCAAAAAAAACATCCAGAAACAACAACTGACAAGCAACAATTATTCACGTCTATTCTCTGTGATTGACAGTAACATCAATAACATCACAATAATATAAAATAACAATAATTAAAAAAATCAAAAATATATAATATCATCAAAATCTCAAAAAAAAACAATTACACCAAATTAAAACAAAATCAAAATCAAAACATATTTAATCAATAAAACAAAACAATAGAACAATAAAACAATTATATTATAATATACATCACAAAAAATCTCACAATAATATATATATATTATAAAAAAATAAAAATATATAAAATAAAATATAAATTAGAATAACGACATTGAATAATACAGAAACTAACAACAAAACAAGAAATCAAACTTAAAGTAAAAATATACAAATATGCAAAATAGGATAAGAATAATAATTAAGCAATTATAACCTCAAAAACAATTCCCCACATATTATACATACCATAAAAAAATCATAAAAAACAAAAAAAGACTTTATACACATTAATAAATCTAACACAAAGGTTCAAAAACTTCTCCAGAAAGAATTGTGCTGAGAATCCCAATTACAAAAGTTGAGACATTTGTGCGGCATGTGAAGATCATGAATGATCTGTCAGAATGGGCTGCCACACTTCCACAAACAAAAACACCAACAATAAACTTCACTCTCCAACTACCCAAGTACCGTGTCATTCGTCGCTGTTGAAGAAATTCAAAAAGATGTTTCCGCTGTTTCTAGTAGGGTCCTTGATCAATATAAAAAACACTACAATAAATATAAAAATAAATCAACATTATATAAAAACTACATAAACAAATAACAAAATACCATGTTTTAAACACCTTATTAAAAAACCCTCAGAATTTATATATATATTATATATATAAAAAATATAAAATAAAAAAATATTAAAACTTTAAAAATAAATTATAATAAATAAAATTAATATTAAAATATATAATATATATATAATATATAAAAATATAAATATATATAAAATAAACCTAGCCCTTAAATAATACCCCTTATTGCATAAACACTTAAAAATTAAAGTTTTTATTTACCATATTCTACACATCGATCGCCACAAAAAACATCACACATGGTTGCAATAACTACAAAGCCCCATTCTCGATCGAATACCTTCAATACAGACACAGTCTCAATACAGGTGACCATTGTCCAAAAAGATATATATATGTACTTTATGAACACTGGGCTAATTATTAGCATTATAGTCCAATTTTGCCACAGAAGGAAAATTAACCTTCATCATATAAGGAATGAATCGAAACTGAGAGAATAATCAAAACTGGCTATTGCCAAAAAATCCATATAATAATATTATCTCTGTTTTTTATAAAAATAACAACAATATTCAATATCCAATATTACAAACAAACCTACAGAGCTAAAAGGCGAAAATAATATTTTAGTCAATAATTTGGGACTAGTTTAGTAAATTGAATCCAATCTCACATTTATAATATACCTGTGTATAAAATAAGTATATTTTACCTTATTCATATTAACAAATTTTCCATCATTTACCATTACGATATCTCTCCTAATAATTATTAAACAGAAGTTCGCACCTACATTCCCACTGACACACTCAGAAAAGTGTATGGACTACATATTATAAACAAAGAATGCAAAAAAATTCTATGATCAAACAAAAAATTAGTTTTTCAAATTGTTTCGAAATAAATACAAAAAACTATTTTGTACATTTCTTACTGCTAGGGACTTATAATCAATAATAAATAATATATATAATAATTAATGAAACTAAATAAAATACTGCCCCAACAGCAACCTAAATACTTAACAACTAAATCACAAAATCCCAAATTATAACCTTACGAACTTCCAAAATATACCTCACCCACTATATACCAATAATAACTCCCCCCAAAACCAATAAACCTAATCCCCTACCCCCCCAAATTCTCAATCTCCGTATGTGCATACCTTATATACACCTCTACACAACTACCTCACCTTACATTTCAGACAACCCCCTCCCATCAAACCAACCCAAAGATTACTACAAATCACAAAACACATAACAAAAAACTAACTCAGCATCACACCATATCAAAACCCAATAAACCTCCAAACAATCCAACCCAACATCCGCACACCCCATAATCATCAAATAACACAATTACAAACAGCAAACCTCTACATACCCAAAGGCCACAGAAAATCCTTATAATCCATAACACTCTACCTTAAATACTCCCCAACTCATAACGAAAAACCCCCAAAACTCACCATATACCTCCAAAAACACCACTAACCAAAACAAACCCTAAACCCCAAATCCCAACCTCAATTAATCGAACCAAACACACTCAAAACAGAATACTTACAAACAACCATCTCAGAAAAAAATAAAACATTAATCATTCAAAAAAATTAAATAAACTTCAAAACAACCCCCCCTCCCCACACAAATTCCCTTCATTAACTTGGTGTAACGTATCTATCCCAAAAAATATCAATTTCAACTACCTTCCAAAACAATATATTAACACTCTTAAAAACCAACCAACCCCAAAAAATAAAAATAAAAAAACAACTCCAAAAACTTCCTAAACCACAACCCCCCACCCCCTATCAACAAAAATAAAATCAAAATATCTAAAATACCATACTAAAAAACACCACAACATCCTAACCCAATTCTTACTAGACCTTGATCGGAAGCTGAAAAACCTAAAAGAAAGCCTCCCCATAAATTCAACCTTATCACAATATCTTGCATTCTAACAAAAATTCCTGACGCAGGTACGCGGTCTAAAACTCTTTAGAGCGTGAGTTACCAACAAAACTTTCACTCTAATCTATCCCAAGACACAACACCAAGTACTCTCCTCCTAGTGAAGATTCCAACCTTTATTAAAATACACCACATACCAAGCCCAAAACATCACAACCCCTCTTATACCTACATCTGCTCCCATTTTCTCTTCCCTCCCCTAAAACATACTCGTCTAAAAACTAATTATAAACAAATCCCCCCCCATCACCTTCCACCAGATTTCCCACAATCCCTAAAACAAACCACTCACAACACACCCTTCACCTCCCTTACCCAACACATTCAACCATATCTTCAAAAACCAAATCCCTACTACCCACAAAATATTCCTCAACAACACCTATCATCTATCATTAACACATACCTTTTTACTACACTAATAATAATACACCTACACTATAAATAATAACTACTGCAAACCCATGAAATTTTTCAGTGCTAAATTAAGGCGAATTCTTCCTGTTATTTCCACCTGTGAATTCAAAATCCAACTAATTAATAACAAAAAATTAATTCCCCAATCATCCACATATAAGAAGTTGAAAGGTCGTCAATTTGTGACGAGGGAAAACCTAATAGTCTTTCGAGTGAGCTTTTGTTCCACTACACCCCATAACTCTCATTACCATATAAATCCACAGCAACAAACGTAAAAACTTCACGCAGTACTTGTTCTCGTAGCACTTCCATAAAACATATATAAATTACAAACACCTAGTTACAATCCCATCCCCCCAGTGAAAAAACTGCATGCAACTGATACACGTATGTTTATTATTTTTCTCATGTTCAAACATTTCTGGAGATCCTTGGAAGCTGCCTTTGAGTGTAAAAATGTGTAAAATCAACAACTGCCACGCAAAAATGTGTAACACCAAATTACTTGTGAATTTACGTTTTTGATAATCACTAGCATAACAATAACCTAGCGCTCAAATTACTACCAGCAATCACTTAACCATATCGAGACTACACAGGAAAACGCCAATCTGACGATTCTTGTGAATTGCCTATAGCCATTAATTTTTAGTATTGAAAGGTGGGAACACAAGGATATGGCTGACACATATTCAAGAATACTTACAATCTAATTATTTAAAAAGAGCAAATCCTACTTGGGCTCCACCACTCATCAATAGTTAGACACCACCCCCCAAAACTTTCCCTTGTCCTCCAGTCAATCCAACTACGAGAATGGCGGAAAAATCAAAACATACGCAATGCATCTAAACTCGACTCCTCTGCAACGCTGCCCATATCGGCTTTGGCGGGGAGGCGTTACAAACCATATCACGATGCACCCTGAGACTGCCCAACCTGGAACAACAACTCATGCTTCGCACCTCCCACCCCATAATCGCAGCAGGACTACATTCCAATAAGACAATGCCAAAGATAAATAAAAGACTGACCAAACAGCACACATGACTCTTCTTGAAATACCTGAATCCTTCCACCACTCACAGCTACTCAAACTCACAATTCACCTCAAACCCAAGAAACTTAAACCTCAACCTTCCCATCAATTCAAACCGCATCCCAACACTAAACTCCTACACAGAACCCACAGACCATTACCTATACACAACCAAAACAACTCAACCCCCAGAAACAAATAAACCTCAAAATGCAACTCCCTCCTCATATTCGGCCAGCTTAGTATACAAAAAAAAAGTAACAGAAAAAAAAAATAATAATTCGAAAACAACGTACGTGGAAAGAAAGAGAACCCACAACAAAACGACCTCTCCACCATCCTCTCCAATAATCAACACACACAAAAAACCACCACCCCAGAATTTTGAAGGTAAACGAAGCCTAAACATTACACATCCACAGAGACCACCCGACTGAGTCCCCCGAGCCGGACATCTTGAGTTGATCATTCATCGGACTTCTCTGCACCTTAATGAGCACAAAAGGGCGAATGCACGAACTTATGTATAGTCAAGAAGTACAGGCTTGGCGAGCACCGGGAGATACCATTTCTCATAAAGAGTTTTCCAAGTGACCTTCACGGCAGGTCTCCACAGTACAAAGAACGTAGCACAGCAAAACTGCTTACTACCTTTCTTATATAACCCATGCCCAGCCAAACAAAAAACACTACACATCCCACTCCGTGTTGTCCTTTCCCACTGACGACGTTAATGCCTTTTGATCGAAAAGGTCAAATTGAATTTTGATAAATCCAATCGATATAAAATCTGTAAATTTCCATAATCCCTCTTGCTACCCCCTTACAACTTCACAAGTTATTAGTTTGGAATGGCTTGTATATTACTCCATACCATAACACCAAACGCGCACAACCACAACCAACCTTACCTTCTACATAATACTATTCCTGCTCCTTGGTTAATGATACAACACAGTTAACACGACACCTGAAGGGACGACTTCCATGCCACACATTCACCGACAGCCAAACCAATATCCTTCTGACTCCCCCAAATACAAAAAAACCACCCTAAAGATGACAAATCAAACGGTCATGGAACTCCTGGCGACATCTCAAACCGTCATCACGCTGTACAGCACACCTCTTCCAGGATAAATGCCAACAAACAAGAGCGCAGAATACACATAAAATAATCATAAGTACTCAACCAGATTATCACCCATGCAACTTTTCTATGTACTGCCCCCACAGCCGTATCAACCAGTAGTGCCGAATGACCAGCAAGGAACAAACCACCCACACTCTGCATTGCTCCCACACTACACGAGATTGCACCCTCGCAAGATCCACATTTCTCCTTGGAGCTCACTACCCCTCTACCCAAGACCACCCCAGAAACACAATGTCGCCTGTCCGCCTCTCTAACATCCCCAAGCTAGCCTCCAACAATGAAACCCAAAAAATGTTCTTCTCTCACAAGTAATAAAACAATACCCCTTCCATTATTAAAGTGGGTCCTACAGTGGAAAAAATATTTTTGTCAGGATATATGGAACCAAGAAGAGAGAAGGATTCCTATTATAAATACTATACAAGAGACAACAAAATATATACTATATATAGTACATGGATCACTGATTAGACAAATTAAGTAAAAGTAATAGAGAATAGTAATTATTATATAGTATATTATTTACAAAATTATTATATCGACATAAACTTGTAAAGAATCCTGCGTTTGAAAAAGTAATTTTTTAGAGGAAGGATGAAGAAGAAAAAAGGAAGAGGTTAATGAGATACCTTAAAAGGAAGTTATGAATGGATTCTTAGGCAACAAAAAGAGAATGCAAACAATATCACCAGCCATCAACATCAGATTCTAGAAAAACTACATCACTATCTGGAAAAACATAAAATCCCACCGATACGGAATAAAACAGTACACCAACATATTAAAAAATCTAATTTTCTCACAATATATCTCTCCACATATAAGAAACCCAAATTAATCAAATCACTTACTTAAGAATATTAAGATAGAGGTAAATTGAATACAAAAAGAGAATGAACACAGAAGAAAAGATATACCAATCAGATATATTAAATATTGAGTAATATGAAGTAAACAAAAGATAGATTTACATAGGCCTGATTATTAGAGATATGAAAGCTTTGCACGTATTTATGATCGGAATTACTGCTGGTCTGATGTGTAAGAAAGGAATAGCATACTACGGTAATATTATACACTTACACAAGTAAAGACAAGCCCCAAAGAAAACGATATCGTGAATCAAACATATGATACTCTTATCACTACACATAAATTACTTACTTTTCCTAAAGAAATACTTACAAATATCCATCAATTTAGAACTCTTAGAAATGTTAAACTACAATTAACAATATTTATAATATAGTTACAAACATTATCATACCTGTTGCTTCAATGTAAATTTAAAAATAGTAACGTAACAAAAAAATACTCTATAATCCGTTAATAAAAATATAAAATCAAATATATATATTCTAACTACTAATTTAATATATCAAAGATAAATAACATCGATCGCTAATTTTTTCAAGCCATTATTACTTTTTCATATAATTACGTTTATTTTCACATTCACTCTAAAAATATTAGATAAGAAATTACACTAAATGGATTAGTATTAGGAAAACTAAATTCCATAAAAATTAAAATATTATATTATATTGTATTATGACACCAATTAAGTTAAACAAAGCAAATAATACTCAAATATAATAATTAATAAATCATGCTAGGGTGACCTTAGGACCCCCTTATACTCATATATAATATACACATAACCATATATCATTACAGGGAACAAATAATACTATTATTACACTATATCACATAATATATAAATTATTCTATACTACTACCCACCTACTATTACCTCAATACTATACTAATAAACATTTACGACATTACTCATTAATACCCTATAATTATACCTAATAACTATGACTATATAGTAAATATATATCACCCACATACTAATATCTCTCTACTATATTACTATAGATCTAAACTATTAAATCAGTAATATATAAGCTCATATATATACATCCTAACATTGAGCTAGAGAGGGATAGTGCTCCTTAGGAATAGCAAGTCACAATGAGACGTAAATTCCCTAAAAAAAAAAAGTTGACTTACCTGTCAACCGCCAAAATTAGAACGTCTATCGCAGACCTAGTCGACAACCGCGGTTCCAGAATAAATGACGGTATAGAGTGCAGTAAGTGACAACTGCGTAGTTGCAAATTGAGAGCGGTATGTGAACATTTGCAAAAGGTGAAATTACAAACTGAGCGAGTTAAGCAGATATGACTTCAGCAATTTAAAATCAAATGCAGGCTTGCGCGTTATTCTGAGTTCCATACACTCATATGAAATAAAATACAAAAATAAAGAAACTTAAAATATATATAAATCAATAAAAGAAATAATATAATTAGTAATAATAAATATAATATCTATAATTTAATATTAATTAAATACTAAAAATTTTATATATATTATAAAACTATAAAAAATCACTAAAATTAAAATTAAATAATAAATAATCAAAATATTATATCTACATAAATAATCCATTACAATAAATTATAAATAAATATATACATGTTTTTTCCATATATAAATAACTGTATTTCTTAATTTAATAAAAAGAACATGGCAATTATCGTTATTTTTTTCTTCATATAAAAACACATAAATCGCCCCAATTCCTATAGAAATTATTCAGCATTTGTATGTTAACACATTCTACCAATCCACACCTCACTGATTCAGACCATCGTAGAATTCCAAAAAATTATAACCTTTGGGAAATGGCAAATAAAATTATTTCCCAAGCCATAGGCAATATAGTACCTAAACTACGTAAACTCTAAATAAGAAAAAAAAAAAGGGTCACCTTATAAAAACAAAAAAAAATGAAATATTATATTAAAAATATCAAAACAAAAATTATAAAACGAGAAACACCCACATCAAACTAACACACAATTAGATTTTAACCTTTAAAATAATTTGATCTTTTTTGTAGAGCCAATCCAAGCCCTACCGGAAATTAAAGAACCTGGGGATAAACTATATTACCGTAAACATGATTGATCACACAGGGACTCATATAGCAATGCGATAAGACGTGCAGAGTGTAACATATTTTTATATAATTCGAATATATGCTGAAATGCAACTACTATGCTATTTTTGTCGCATGTGTATTATTATTATTTATTAAAATTTATTAATATCACAATACTATCCCACTTAAAGAATTCAGATACATAGAAATAACAAATATAACATAAAAACCTTTAAATGCAAAATAGAACACTCACTACAAAAAAATATCTAAACAATCTAATGCACTCGTGCTAATGATACACGAGTGAAAATTTTTCTTTATTTACCCCTTATTCCTTTCCTTCTAAGATGGAGAACTCTGATTAAATTAGATCCGAATCTTAAATGAACTTAAAAAATTTTTTATCAAGATTTTTATCCAAATAAATAGGGTTGCTTCATTGTCGTCATATCTGTATGTTTTATCCCTTAGGAATCTAACTAACTTTGTCACATACATTGCGTGAACAAATACGTTTTCATATCTGCAGCCAACATTATCTTAAATCTATTATCCGATACGTGCCAAAATAATTAAATTCATGGAAATAATTTTAGAAAAGTTAAACATGTGAAAAATAATTTTCACAAACAGTCTGCACCCTTATAAGTATCTAATTACTCTTTTCCTTCAATATTGAACAAATAGACTCTATATTTTAAAAGTTCTGAGACGAACGTAACTGGCTGGGGCGTTTTCTAACACTCCAGGCTAGATGCAAGCCAACTCCGACCTAGCACTGGGCGGGCACAACTCAATCTATTACATACACATCGAGCGCAAACATGCATCGTTTCCAAGTTAGCCCGTTTTGCGAAATCACTGTGTCTACACGTTCACACGTACAATAAGTCACTAGTCAGGCGCCGTTGTCTTTATCTCATATCCAACTATTCGGGATTAATAAACTGAGGGGGGGCTGCGCGGAAGAAATTTGTTCATTTAATACACATCTTTTTAAACAAAACATGTGTCGAAATACAGTATAAAAAATTTTTTAATAATGTCGGTGTACATCAGTCATTCTTGAATTAATGATGCTGACTAAATTACGTCATCTTTCGTACATGATTCATAAAAAGAATACATCAAGTATATAACAGTCAATGTAGGGCGGGTAGGTCATGATCTTCAATTTTAGGAGGGGGAGAGAGAGGATTGCTTTAATCATATTATAATTATAATATTTATATACATTATATGAATAATAACTAAATATATATATTATACATATATATATATATTATAATACTAATATCTCATAATATTATACACGCTATACTAATATAAATTATTACAATATATATGATATATATAATAATAATACCATTTGTAATATTAATAATAGTTTTACTCTATTTAATGATATACTATATCATTGACAAACACGTATCTTTTTTGTTCAGCTTTTTTTTCAACATAATAAACCCAAAAAACGTCGTCTGGCGAAAATATATTTTATTTCGATTTTTTTTAATTTCCGCCCTAAGATTTAGGGGGGGCAAGTGATCCCCTGGCCCCTGGAGAGTCGGCCCATGTACTCTGTACCGTTTCAAATTTCCTGTTCATCTGGATTCGGTCTAACAAAATGTATTTTTTTTCAACAATTTCGAATCGTGATTTTCTGAGTCGATTTAGAGACACTTCTATCCACGACTCAGAGCTACGAGCACACTCAAGACAAGCTAGAAATATCTGGTAGGACAACGTTCATACAGTACTGATTTAGTATAGCATATCGATCATACTTTTAGTTAAATATAAAAAACTATAAATTTAAATTGAATACCGGACATTATCCAATTTTATGCGCTTAAACCAGAACTAAATGCTCTACCATCGTAATGGAATGACAAGGTATTAGGCCAGATACCCTATCTAGAGGAACTCTGACACTTGTAAAGATCCAGCAGAGTGTTTAAAAGTTAGATATATGTAGAGTGTTAGCTCTGAATGTCGAGAAAAACGTTTTCCCACGTATCATGGACCGGACACAAACCCCATTTCACAAAGGTTCAAAAAACATTGGAATATATACAAAAGATAAATACTCAACGAAGTAGCTACCGATATGATTCAGGCGCAAAACCAAAAATATTACCGTGGTTCCGGCTACCTCCCTAAATATATATATTATATATATATATATATATATAAGATAATAGGGATAGCTTGAATTACTTATCAGATATCTTTGTTACCAATATATATATTATATAAATATTATATATATATATATATATTATATATATATAAATCTATAATATATATATATAATAATATATATAATAAACATATCATATATAAAATGTATACTATATTATAATAATATTAAATAATAATTGAAAAAAAGTTAAAAATCCCAAAAAGTACTTGCAAATTTCTTTGCAATTTCTTTCAATGTTACAAAAGGTGCAAGTACAAAATACATTGGGTTTTAGATACTGATCAGTACAATTACAGTACTTGAACCCCAAGCCATGATATATTATATATACTATAGTAGGGTTTCACACTTCTGGAAAGTGCAGGGAAAGTCGCGGCAAAAAAAAAAAATTGGGTCAGGGAAAGTCAGAGAGAAAATATAGTTATTTAAAATATGCTGAAAGTGCAGCGGAGACTTGCCAAAAAAAAGTCAGCTGGAATTTTAAAAAATTTTATCCAAACATGAAGAATGATCCATGGACCCAGTTATTTCGAAATATTTTCCGATATATTTTTTTTTTTCCCTTACTGTTATAATGTGGAATGAGAGATGTAAATCTACTATGATAGGGAAATGAAAAGGATGGGCGAGGGATGATAAATATCCATAAATCTAAATACCATAATCTCTGTTTCCTCTTCTATTTCTTAGATTCACTATCCTTATGGATAATCTCATTTAGTGGACATTATCCTATTCTGGTATTTCGTAAAGAAGCTTGTTCCATCAAGTTCATCCCTTCCGGATTGAAGGTGATACTGGTATATGGATTGTGTTTTTTAGACTGTATGACTTATGACATAATCTTCTAGTTTTATATCTTATTTCTTTTTTTAGGGAATTGAATTCTTTTTGAGGTGTTTTTTTTTTTTTAGGCGTTTTCGAATTGATTTTTTTGGATTCTTTTTTGAGAGGAGTTGTTGAGAGGTAATGTATAATTAATTTTTATTTTAATTGCCTTTTAAACTCAACAAAAAAAAACTCACAAAAAAATACTTAACAAAAACCACTTCTAACCAGACCAGTGGTGGACGTCCACTAGAAACCTGGTTGGGGAACTTGCATCGTTATGGACGGTGTCTACGTCATACTTATATTAGTAGAAAGATTTCTTAAAGTTCCTAGGTATAAATGTACCTTTATGCTACACGATCCCAACCAACATAAGACTCCTTTATATATGTGCATTAGATCTTAACATGTACAAACTGACCATGATCCT
>JABUQX010079954.1:7500-15000 GCA_015478945.1 Trachelipus rathkii
TTATTTGTATTTGTTGTTTTGTTATGGTTTGAATCAAAGTAAAGATAAAAACCTTAATTAATTAATTAAGGGGAAGCTTCAATATTTTGCTCGTGCTACGCCCAATTTTCACCCCCCCCTAAAATGGACATAAAATTCGGAATTATCAGCCGATTTTGACCCTATAAACACCAAACTGTATCTTATTTTTTGGACTCTTAAATGTTGTTTTCCGGTGTTTTTCTGTGTCTGTAGTCATTCTTTCAAAATTTTCAATTTTTCAAAACCCATGTTTTTTGACACTTTTCGAACTCTCCACACTATGTCTCAAGACTTCAAACTTGAAAATATGCATAGATTGTCCATTACCTACAAAAGTCACATAGAATTTTTTCGATTTTTTGAGTTTTGTTCTCAGCGTTGTTCAATTTCCAAACCCACTTTTTCTGAATTTTGAAATAATTTTTTTTTCCTTTCAAGCAAAGCTGATGCTTGAAATTTTCATTTTATTAGCAAAAGTACCTTTTACTAAAAATAAAATTTCTTTATAAATGCATTTGTTTTTCTTAATATTAACCTAAATTTGAAAAAAAACTTTTTTGAAATATTTTTTAAAAATTTTCTTTTGGGTTTGCAGAGAACATCATCAAAATTGAAAGGTGTTTCTCGCCCGCTAGTACAAGCCCTGAAAATTGATGCTTCATCGGATAAGTAGAAAAAAAGACTATATCAATATTCACTTTTTCCAAAAATTTAATCATTCAAAAAAGTGAAATATTGATATATTTTTCCTTCTTATCGAGTCTTCATCGATTTCAGGGCTTGTATATCCAGAATTAAACCTTTTACAAATTTAAATTAGATAATTTTTTTTGTATACACAAAAGAAATTTAAAAATTTCCCAAATTTTTTTTTGAAAATTTTTCCAAAAACAAATCCAAAACGACTGCATATATAAAAAAAGAAATTATTTAATAAAAAAGTGGCCTCTCCCCCGATTACATATGCCCTGAAAATTTCATCCACTTCGCCTGAAGAAAACAAAATTATCGCAATTTTTCATTTCAAAATCCAAAAAAAGTAGGTTGGAAATTGGACAACGCTGAGCCAACAAAACTCAAAAAACAGAAAAATCTTCTTTTTGCTATAATGACCCATCTATGCATATTTCAAGTTGAAGTCATTCGAGAAATAGTTGAGGAGGAGTTGAAAATGTCAAAACATGTTTTGAAAAATTGAAAATTTTGAAAGAATGACTACAGACACAGAAAAACACCGGAAAACGACGTTTTAGAGGCCAAAAAAGCCACAGTTTGGTTTTCATAGGGTCAAAATCGGCTGATAATTCCGAATTTTATGTCCATTTTTAGGGGGGGGGGAAATTGGGAGTAGCACGAGCCAAATATTGGATACTCCCCTTAGGAATAAACTTCCGAAAATGAGGCACTTCTGACTGACTAATAAATAAAAATAATAATAATTAATAATAATAATAATAATAATAATTAATAATAATAATATAATAATAATAATAATAATAATAATAATAATAATAATAATAATAATAATAATAATAATAATAATAATAATAGTAATAATAATAATAATAATAAAAACCCGAAAATAGGAAAGTTTCAATGAGATCATCTTTACTCCCACGAAACAATAATTTTCCCAAAATAAAGTAATTGGAAAATAAGAAGTCAAAATCCTTAAAATTTTCCCCTCGGAAATACTGATTGAAAGGGGAAGGGGCGTGCTAACCACCCACAAAGCAGTTGGAGGAGAGGGTTACCCTCAAAATAGGGATGGGTAAAAAGATTTGCCTTTGGGAAAGTTTTTCTAAATAAGATAAAACAGTATTTTTAAAAGGCTTAAGGAATGTTCGCTTCTACACCCTTTGTAAAGATATCTAATTGGATTTATAATTCATTTCTCGTTACTTATATATATATATATATATATATATATATATATATATATTATTTATTTATTTATATATTAATATATTATTAATATATATATATATATATATTATAATATATATATAATATAATATATATATATATACATATATATATATATATTATATAGTATATAGATATATATATAATATACTATATATATATATATATATATATATAATATATATAAATATAAATATATAATAATATATATAGATATATATATAATATAATATTTCTATTTATTGATTTATTTTGCCTTCACTTTTTCCCGCTTTGAGCGCGGTAGTGGTACGTACAGCTCTCTCACTCAACCCCCCTCATCTCGCCCCACACCACCTCCTCCACTCCACTCTATCCTCGAAAACACCCTACCCTACTTCCTCCTCATCCCTCCCTTCCTCGAGCATCTCCTTTATTCATCCATCACCCTTTCTTGTTCTCCCCCTCCTCTCCTTCCTATCCCCTCCGCCTCCCAACCTAACCACTCTCTGTTCCTCCATTCTCACTAGATGGCCCATACCATCTTACATTCCCTTTTCTCTCTTCCCACCAACCCATCCTCCAACTCAATCTCGTCCCTCACCACCTATCCTATCCTCTCCCTTCTGCTAACCCCGCAAACCGCTCTCAAAACCCCTTCATCTCAAATACTTCAAACTTCTTCCTGGACCTGGCATTCAACCCCACGTTTCACACCCATACAACACCCGCGGGTACCACAAATTTTTCAAGACATACTTATCTTAACTTTCTGTGATAAATCCCCCCTTTCCATAATTCTCTCAGACCACTCAAAGATCTCATTCCTTCTCCTACTCTATGTTCTATCTCCTCCTCCATCCCTCCCCCCTTACCCAAATCCACCCTAAATTATCTAAAAATCTTACGTTTCCAATACTACACCCTACTCGAACCTCTCACCCTCCCCTCCTCTCTTCCTCCTCCCAACACTAACACTTTACTCTTACCTGATTTATTTTAAGCCCTTTTGTCCACACATTCTCTTAAACTCCCTCACCAAATACCTCACCCTTCCGCGTTCTTCGCCACTATGGCAGTATCGTCCGCAAACAGTATCATGTTCACTTTCCTTCTATCACCCATTCATCAATTCCACCCCCCCCCCTCCTACCATTCCTCTGCAAACACTTTCCATAAACAAATTGAAGCCACGCGACATACACACCCTGCCTCAATCCTCTCACCACCAAACATCTCACTCTCCCTCCTAACACTCTCACAAACATTCTACTATTCCTGTAAAAGCCCTAATACCTTTACCTAATTTACCCCCACTCCATTTTCCTCCAACACCCTCACCCATTCACCCCTCTCACTCCATCATATGCTTTCTCTAAATCTAAAAAAACAACCGTACACTTTCCCTTTCTCTCTATACTTCTCACAGCATCTTTAGTGTAAAAACACGTCACACACCCTCTCCCTCCCTAAGTCCTCCTGTTTTCCCCTATCTCCCCTCCGTAAACCTCTCACCTCTCTCAATCAGTATTCTCCCATACACTTCCTACCACACTTAAAAGACATATACCTCTATAATTCCCACATCCTATCCCCTTTCCCCTTATACAAAGGAACCAAACAACCATCCTCCAATCCTTGCGACCTCACCACTTCCTCCAAAATATTATATGTAACCTATACAGACCAATTCCTCACCCCTATAACCTCCCTTCTGCGCAACATTTCCATTCTCACACCATCCAGACCTGCGGATCCCTTTCTTTCCTTTATTCAAGGCCCTAATAATTTCCTCCATTTTATTTCATCCTCCCCCTCCCTTCCCACTTCACTCCCCATCCTCACCTCTTGCAAATCTTCCTCCCTTCCCCCACCCCATTCAAAAATCCACTAAAATACTCCCCACCTTTTCCTCACCCGCCTCTCCTCCATACCACTCCCCATCTCCTCCCTTAATCCTTTCCCCAACCCTCCTTCTTCTTCCCTTTTTTTATTTAGTTTCTTTCCAGAAACATACCTTGCTCCCCAATTCAAAATTTTCCGTCACTTTTACACCATATCATCTTTTTGCTTCTTCTCTTCTCCTCTCCACCCCCTCTTGCTTCCACTCTTAAAACCTTCTATATTCCGCAGCTTTCATCTCTCCTATTTCCCAACCATTTCACATAGACCTCTTTTTCTTTTCCAACTCTTTCACCTTCTCACTCCACCATTCACTCCCTTTCCTTTTGCTTGCCCCCACCCTTTTTACTCCACAGTACCCTTCTAGCCTCTCACAGACTCCTCTTTTAAATCTCATTCCACTCCCCTCACCATACTCCCACCGTCCTCTCACTTCTCTCCACTATTCCTCCTACCTCTCCTAAACTCCCTCTTACACCCTGTCTCCCAATTTTTTCACCTTTATCACTTCTACTCTCCTCTTTCCTCCCCTTTCCCTACCCATCACCTCTCCTCCCACCCTTATCCTAGCAACCACCAAATAGTGATCCGATATCCCCCTCCCCGCCCCTCTAAAAACATTTACATCTAATAATCTGCCTCTATCCTTCCCATTTACACACACATAATCCAGTACCGCCCTCCCCCCCCGTTATCTCACTCTTCCATGTATACTTATGATTTCACTTTTCTTGAACCAAGTATTCCCCACTATCATTCTTCTTTCAACACACAACTCTAACAGACTTCTCCATTAACATTCCTCTCCCCTACCCAAATGTCCTATACTATTCTTCCTACCCCTCCCTTCCCACTCCTGCATTCAAATCTCCCAATAGACAAATTTTGTCATTTACCCCGAAACTTTCCCAACACTCATTCAACTCACTCCAAAATCTTTCTTTCTCCTCCTCCCTCGCTCCATTCACTGGTGCATATGTGCGCATATAAAAACCCACATTTTCCCCCCGAATTTCACTTTTACCCACATTATCGAACTCACCTGGCTGCACACCCTTACCTTATCCCACACCTCTTTCATAACTAATCCCACCCCTTCCCTCGCCCTCACTCTCTCGTTCACCTGATACATACCCTTGTATTTTCAAAGTCCAACTCCCTTCTTTCCTTCAACTGTTTCAGTTAACCCTAGCAATCCACCTTTTTTCTCAAACATTAACCCCACTCCTCCCTCTCAATATCCTCAGTTTACCCTCTCACGTTCATACATCCCACCTGATTACTCGTCTCCTCCCATCTTTACCTTCTTCATATATATATACTCACAGGTGCACGTTTATGGACTCCCACCCTAGGTATTCACCAACACCTAATCCAACACCCCGCCCTTCACCAAATATACCCAACAATAACAATAACAAAAAAAGGTTAAAATGATAATATAAAACAAAATAAAATAAAATAAAATAAAAGGTTAAAACCTAAACTCTATCAATATTTATTCCTACACTTCTTCTTTTTCTCTTTTTCCTTTTTTTTTTTTTTTTTTTTTTTTTTTTTCTATTATTTAACTCTTTAAAACTCTTTAATAATATTATATAAAATGAATTACTATATTTTCTTTTTAATATTTTATAGAATATCAAACCCAAGAATAATGAATAAGAGATTCTGACTTTTTAATAAAAGTGCGAGGCTAGATATAATAGATACTGACGTCACTCAAGTCAATGGTGCCTCGACCAATGAGAATTAAGCACGGATTCGGACATAGATTATATAATTCTGAATTGTTTTTCCGCCTAAATAATAATTGTATTTTATATCTTAAACAATATATTATGAAAATATTTTATCAAAAGTCACAAAAATAAAAGTTCACTTGCAGTAATACCGTTACACAGAAAAAAATACCCGTCTTCCACAAAACTCTTTTTAAAATACTACAGACTTTTCTGTATGCAGGCATCTATCTTTCTGAAGAAATCTGCCATGCATCAGGGAACGGAAACGGTTAATGATGAATCTTGAAGTTTCAGGAGAAATATGAGAATGCTTAAGCATCAAAAATCGGCCGCCAGCGAACAATCGCATGAGAAAAATTCTGACCAAATCTTACAGAAATTTCTGTCACTTCGACAATGCATAAAAAATGGAAAATCTTTTGATGAGAACGACACTCTTGCTTGTATCCAGGAACTCTTCAATGTAGTCAATCCAATATATTAATAATGTGACGTAAACATTTACAAATATATATTTCAAAATCTTCTTAATAGTTACCAGCAGTAATAATGGATATGAGATTCATAATAATAATGTACATACGAGATAAGAGATTCAATATTGATTATAAATGTGAGTATATATTATATATATATATATATATATATATATTATATTATAATAAATATTTTATAGACATGGAAATATAATAGTGAATATCAACCAATAGATATCAATAATCATAAATATACATATGATATTTAATATTAGACTGTCAAAAAGACCTACGAATATATAATATATATATATATAATAATTATATATATATATATACAGCAGATTAATATAAATTAATAATATAATTAATAATTAATAATATTATATATAAATATTATATATAGATATATATAAATTATATATATATATAATACTTTAATATAATATATATATATATATATTATATATATATAATATATATATATATATATATATATATATACATTTATGTCCCAAAAATAAGTGTACTGATGTCATATTTAATTATATGATGGACTTACCTGAATTACAATTATCTCTTCGATGTGATGACCCCTTGGAGTTTAGACATAGTTAATTTACCCATTAGATAAGTTAACGAATTAAGTGAATTATTAAATTACATTATTTTTATGTTTTCCATCGTCCCAAAATGATGACCCTCATCTATCGTTTTCAACTTAGAAGAGGTAGATATCGCACTGATCGTAAATCTGGCTGTATGGAGGCATATGGAAGTACTGAACTTTTTTTCGTAGCCAGAACATCTATAATTGATGAGCGCAGTGTGAGCATGCGCGTAGCGTGGATGCAGCACCCAACGTCTGCACATTCCTTTCTGATTCGCTGAACTCGTTTCGAAGTCATTCCTAAAACATCTTTGTAAAAGACGTGATTAACTGTCTATCATGAAGGTACAAATTCCTTGTGCTGTCCATAAAAACAGCAATCGGTGTTTTCACCTTGGAGTGCTCATACCGTGCTTCTCGGACGAGCGAGAATTTTTTGGTCCATTCGCACTTTGCCGTCTTGGTTCAGGATTGTACTTCATAAACCAGGATTTCATTCACTCTTATAACTTTATCAACAAAATTGATGCTCCATTTGAGTCTTTCAAGTCAAATCTTGACCCAAATTTTGACCATCTTCGCTTTCTGCTTCAAGTTCTTCGGCACTAGTTTTGCATAAATTTTTTGCATGTGCAAATGGTTCGTTATAATTCTATGATTTGCATTTTTATCCAAACCAGTTTCTTCTGCAATCACTCTGACACTGAACGGGCGGTCTCTCTCCATTACAACTTCCACATTTTCATCGTTTGTTGATGAGATTGGTCTTCCACAACGAGGTTCGTCTTCAACATGTTTGTACATTATTCTTTGAAAGCTTTGTGCCACTTAAAAACTATAG
>JABUQX010079954.1:25000-32153 GCA_015478945.1 Trachelipus rathkii
ATAGGTCTATAAATAGTATAATGGATGTTTGTGTTAATATATACCACCTTATGAATATAAGTACTATATACTGTGGCGTTCTTATTCTAATGGCAACTTATATATAGTATATATATATATAATATTTTAGTAAAATCTGACAGAGAAAATAAAAATGATTTGATCACCCCTCTCTCCAATTCTAGCTAATATATATATGGAATAACTCATATATAGCTTTTTATCACTCTGATGAGTGACTGAGCTTATCACGAGCTTCATCCGACATAAGGTGGGAGCTGTATATCTGTTTGAGATTATATATATAGATGAGCAGGTTCATTCCTTCTTCAATACTATAATCTATTTATATATCTCTCATATTACTATACCTCATAATCTCAAATAATTAATGGTTTCTTAAAAACGCATCAGTAAAAATTGTGTGTTCTGCGTTCATGGCCAGATTAAATACAGGCTATCCAGGGCTACAGAAAAGTGTCATATACTCGCGTAGATTACCGATCGGGGGTGGAATAAATACTTCATCCCTGTTTCTCCTATCACTCACAAAATTAACCGATAACCCACGGGTACTTGTAAACTATTTTTCATTCAGCTAGAAATCGTTTTCAAAAGGGATTCGTGATTCCGATACGATTACGCCAATGGTCGCATAGCAGGTGCATCAAGCCTGATTACTGTACTGTTGTTATAGTCTATCGGTGAACTTTGTTAATGTTACTCAAAGTTTAATTTCGCTCGAAAGTGCGGCGTAAGGAACCTCGTTAAGGTTTTGTTGATGTACTAGTTATATAATCTTGCTCTTTAGCGCTTTACTGATTGGATTGTTTAGCTCATTTCGTTGATGTGAAAAACTGTTGGTTATCTGATACTGGGAGATTTATAATCTTGGGATCTTTCCTGAGAGCGGTCCATCGATCAGTTAGGTAAAGTTATGATTATATGTTTTCGTAAATATTAAAAAAACACTAATGGCAATGTAAATTAAGAATTTCGATGTGAATAAAGAAAGAGAGATAAATTTCTTTGAAAAAAAGTTGGAACAGGTTAACATTTTGTATGCATGTCTCAGTTTTTTACACCTTTTACTGTTGTTAAGTATGAAACTTGCTTTATGTTAGTTTATAGTTTTCTTTTCGGGTTCTGATGCGGGTTCCTGTAGTTTGCAAATCGGTTAGGCGTTTTGTCGTTGTACAATTATATTATTATTTCTATTATTAGTTATTATTTACATGTATAAATTATTATGATTTTAATTTGATGTATTGAACTTATCACTGAATTTTAATTGATATTATTTATTTAATTTGAATTATTGTATGATAAATTAACTTATGTTAACTCTAGATATATTATTAATTATATATTGAATAAATAAATTAGTTGTTTCAAAGATTACATTGATTATTATATATACAAGTTTAGTATTTAATTTTATTAATATTGATGTATTATATTATTAGTTTATTTTTTGTTTATATGTGTATACTTATAATTCAGTTATTTTCACATTATGATATGATTTGAAATCATTGTAAAATACTTTGAATCAAATTTAGATCAATTAGACTCATCGGATGCCGGTAGTGAGTGGCGGTGGGGGTGGGTGGTTTTTTTTGAGCCTCTTCCGAGACTGATCCTTACCCTCCGCTTTACCGGATCAGTAAAGCGCATAAACTTCTCTATAATTTTTCTCTCCTGGTATCATATCAACCCTAACATAAAAATATACTGTGAAGCAAATTTTTAAGTAAAACCTACACACTATAATATGCATCTGATGCAACATAAATACAAATAATAATTACGTCATTTTAAAAAAAGAAGTTGTCCCACTACATAGCTACTTTAGTCGCGATGGATGATTAACTATATATATGATTCAGAAGTAAACTGTAAATAAAATAAACAGAATCGCAAAGTATATGGGCTCCCTGTTGTAATAAAATTTAAGCTATTATCTATATCAATAATACAGTATATATAATATATATATATATATTATGTATATATATATATATTATATATATATATATATTAGGAAGTGATTTGACCATAACATATATACTACGTATATATATAGTATTAGTACAATTGCTCATTTAGTTGTGACCGCAGTGTATATAAGAGGCAAAATGAGATTTGAAATAGAAATGTCTGTCTTCAAACTTTAGAAAACGGGTTATTTTTTGTAAGATGCATCGTGTGCTCATATCATACCCTTTTATAAGTATTATCTATTCTCATGTCTTCTTTGCTGTGTGCTGCTCCAAATTTTCATTCCCTTATATAAACTTGCAATTTGTCCACCAATGGTTACCTCTGGGGCTCAGCCCCTCACCAACCGCTGTTGGACTGTAGGTGTGCACGGACGTAACCCCTCTGCTAGCGACGCATGTTAAATTATATATATATATATAAAGAATGTGCTCGCATAATAACAAACCTATCATTCGACCTATCAGCGGATATAATTTGCAAGGTCTCTGATAGTCAGACTCCACTTTACCCTCTAATAGGGTCTTAGCAACAGCGTACCCCTCGGCTCTAGCCACCGAGGTTTACCTAAGCTCTACTTATAAACGATATCTGGATTGTATACCTCGAAATTTTCTACATCCTTCTAGTGTCTTAATCTTCGCACAAACGGTCTACCTTGCCGTGTCTTACGAACGCGTTAAACTTTATAATCAGATACATAGGTGTAATATCATACATTTTTCAGAAATCCTTCAACTTGAACGTTAATTTCCAAGGTTTTCTGGGTGCTTGATAAAGCTCCAAATCACCCCTGGTAAGTCGTACGTCTGACACGTTAACCCCGATCGGGTGCGACGAGCCTTACCTTTACTAAAGAGTAAAGGGGTGTATGCCAAATTTCATCATTCTACTAACGCATTTCCAAGGTATTGGGGTCGGCCGCAGCTTTCGGCGCTCAACACCCAAGTAGGGGTCCTTTAAAGTTAGCGTGGGACGTTAAGCCAATTCGTTTGCGAAATAGCTAGTGTCTCACCCTAATCATATATACAGGATAATTTCAGGTTGTATGAGTTCATTAAATCTTTATAATCTAACCCCTCGCAGGTCGAATTAATTCTCTAAGGTATCTTGTTGGGGCTCAGCCCCAACACTCTTGGCGTAGCGTCACTAACCATACCGGCGCTGGACCGTCGTGAGCGTTAGCCTGATGGCGCTTATTAGGAAGACGATATGCTGTATCGCACAAAATTTCCACGATCCAATTTCTAATGACTGTCATTATCACCAATTGGAGGGGCCCAGCCGACCCGCCTCCGGTTGGGTGGCTGCAACGCGCTCACCATAACCCATTCGTCTATCGTACTAGGTTAGCCTCGTCACCCTAAGGGGTACGAATTTTCGACAAGGAATACCACCTCACCCTCAATGGTTTGAAAACTCCATCCTCGTCCTGAGGAGTTCCCGTTGGCACGCCTTGGTTGCGGTCTCGTCGTGTCGATGCTTGCATGGTCATCGCATTAGGCCAGTTACAATAAGCTCATTATCTAAACGGCTATAATAATACTGAGTCAGTAAATTAAGTACACACATTTATTACTTATTCTTGATGTTCATTGTTTGTATTTGAATTTATGTGTTAGTTTAGTCTCGTCACTTTATTCTTATTCTTTTATTTGTTATTTATTTATTGTATGTTTATTTTATTTATTTATTTATTTTTAATTATTTATTTTATTTATTATTTATTTCACTTTTTTGTCATTGTCGATGTTTCAATGGCGTTCTGGTTTGATCCAGTCCTTCAAAACAAGCCGTTGTGTCTTTCTCCTGGTAATATATTACAGGGGTGATTCAAAATTATGGTAGAAATATATTCTTTGTGTAAATCCTATCGTTATAAGAGTATATGTCAAAAATAAAAGGTAACACCTTTTGTTCCTATAAAGGTATGACGTAATGTGCTAAGTTTTCCGTCTCTTGGCTGTCTGTAATGTGTTTTTTTTTTAAACTAAAATAGCTCTTGTATTTACGAACACACTCCAAGTAGTTAACAATAAGCTTCTAAAATTTACATTAAATGGCGGACGTTAAAGTCACTTTCTGAAGAACGAATACTCATTCGGAATACTGGGGTACAATAGACAAATATCTAATATAACATTGCTTATAAGATATGGTTTTACATTTTTGTACAACATAACATACACGTTTTTTCTAAAATACGCAACTCTTACAATAGATGGATCACCACTAGAAAGACTAAGAGATGATAGCTTGAAACAATGACCCTCGAACCATCTTGTTCCCAAATTGCCAATCGCGTCCCAGGCGTCTTTCTTCATTCGACATTGTACCCGACTCCACGTTCAATAATATTCAATTTCCCTTCCAGGAGTCTGTTTGAATCGCTTTCATTCTCGTTCATTACTTCAATTACCTTGATCAGTTTGCCAGGTCTTCACTGTGTCTGGTGGAGCATAGTAGTATAAATATCAAAGGTTTTCTTCTCCTATCATGAGAAGTTTCCATCCCAAAGGATTTAGTGTCTGTGTCTTCCTCTCTGGCCACGTAACTGGGGCCACCGTCCAACTGATAAATCCATTGATTGGCGAAAGGTCTCATTTCAGCTGGTGTTCACGATAGAATGACTGTCAGCAGAAATTATGCAGGAGTGCCTAGTCAATGGCAGTAAACCCTCACGATGTTTTTGGCCCGCAACTGAAAGAGGTACATATCAAACAAGATTACGGTAGTCTGTGTCAAATAGTTTCTAAAAATAAGTTTAAGTGATTTATGCCATTAAGTTCCTGGAGGTAAGCTCGAACAATCAAGTACATAATGAATCATCGTAACAATTAACCTGCCTCTCTCAAACATGTTATTACTGAAAGTGATGTTGAGAACGATCTGTTTAATGGGTATGAGGATTCTCGTCGCCCAAATGGTGGCTCTCGATACAATATGAATCGTTGCACGATAGCTGTTCTTTTGTCAAAGTGGCCCTCGTCGGTAAATAAAACCTTCGTTATAAAGTTTGGGTCAATACATTTTCTCAAAAACCATTGACAAATAAACAATCACGAGGAGCATGATCACGAGCTGGAACCACATTTAAGATGTAATGCACCTGAATGGACGTGGTAGGTGACTAATTTCCTAAATCTGTTGCTGTCCTCGGTGTTGTACCTCGATCCAAGTCTAGATTGGTTTCGAATTAAACTGTAGGTGAACAAATTTCTCCGGTTCTCCGCGTACTCATTTTTCCCACGAATGCCTCAGAAATCATTAAGAACCTAATTCTTTCTTAAATCAACAGTCCTAGTGAGAGATCGGGTCTGCCTGCATTAATGTGCTCTTTGGACTGCAATATCTCGTTTCAGACAGGCTTTGATGAATAGTGGCAAAAAACTTGTGCTTGAACAAATTTGGGTTGGGTCTGAGTTTTCCTTGGTACAAACGTCTTTCTGCAGAATAACTATTGCATACTCGCCTGTTGTCCTCCACAATCCCATACATTAGATGCCCAGTGTCAGGACTAGTTTCTTCAAGGAGTAATTTGTAATGACACAACTAGGATAAAATATTACGATTCCATATTCAATAAACCATTCGAACAGATAACATCGGGTAAGAGACACCATACGTCCAATTTGAGTTACATTGAATACACATGTGTATAAACACAACAACAAATGTCTTTGGAACTCTGGAGATGCTTACAGTATTTTAATTGAAACTGGTTGACTGCAAGTTTTAGTTTGATTTTGGATTCAAGCAAGTTTGCGTTGCTGAGAAATGGTTTAAATGGAAGGAGTAGCTGTTTGAGGGGGAAAGAGTTTTGTTATTTTTAAATGAGATGTTTTCCAATTACTAAATTTACATTCTCCTCGCCTTATTATAGTCATAATGTCCGTAGTAAATGTTTATAGGCATTTGATTCTGCGACACAACAATAGGTGGTTTTTGGTTCCTTAACATTTTAACCTAAAGTATCCGCTTTCATGGAATGTCGCTCAAATAATTTTAACGGCCGGGTTCGCGGCCGCATTTTTTTAAATTTAATTAGTAAATTTGATACTTCTCTTTTATGTCGTTAATTAGCAACTAAAACACCAACAGTACTCATCCAAATATAGGGTTGTAACCTACACTTGGTTTTCGTAGGATATCAAAATATTTTTAGTAAAAAAAACACATACAGACAGTCAGACGGAAAACTAAGCACTTACGCCATACCTTTATTCATACCTTTATAGGAATATTTACCTTTATTTTCCTGCAATACTCATCAGTCTCCAGCATAAAAATTTTAAAAACCATAATTTCAAATAGTTTAAGAGCTGTATAATAAAAAACTATGCTATATATTAGAGAGTTAGTGACATAAACTATTAGATATACTTAATATATATATATATTAGCGAGAAACTACTTTTTTTTTCCTATCTTCTATGAAAATACTAATATATTATATATTGTTTATATATATTATATACATTATACTTATATATATATATAAACTATAGTATACAATTATAATAATAAATATTATAAAATTCACAGGGGTCCATATCTCATTATATATAACAATATAATCCGCTCCTTAATACATATATATCATATATATATAATGATAATTGTAGTGTCGAACTGCCTGGGCGTGGTGCCGGCTGTTCCGCCAAACCTGTGCTTCCCTGGTTTGCCGGTTGTTACTTGCTGGGGGCCTATGCGGGTCGCCCTATGCGCGGTCACCTATGGCGGCACACCACTAATCAATTTGTAGGCGCAAAGGAGCTGCCGATAGGCGCAAACATCAATTTTTTAAAAAGGCGGGGGACTAAAGCAAGGCGGCGCACGACAGCTAGCAACAGCCAATTCTTCGCGGTCCTATAGCGCGGCGCGTATGAACAGGAACAAAGCATTTTTTTTTTTTTAATCTCTTAAAAGTTATGCTTAGAATCGTGGCAAACTTGTATCATTCTAAACACCAGTGTAAAACTTAGGATATGTTATGATTTTATATGATATTATATATATTTATATAATATATATATATATATAATAATATCATATATAATATAAATATATATATATATATATATATATATATAATTAATTATATACTATTATATATATATATTATATATATATATATATTATATATTATATA
>JABUQX010079955.1:0-10000 GCA_015478945.1 Trachelipus rathkii
CAGCCAGCCACTTCGTTCAATCAGATGGAATTGTTTAACCGTTTCCGCATTTATCATTAAACACTTTCATCGATTTTCGTGCACCACTATATATATATATATATATATATATATATATATATATATATATATATATATATATATATATATATATATATATATATATATATATATATATATATATATATAATAATATATAAACTTCCTTTAACTAGCTATCCCACTTTCAGAGGGGTAACACCTGGGGGGACTACACCAGGGGAAATCGAGAACTTTAAAGACCCATTATTAGCATCAAACCAGCCGCAATCAACGTGTTCACCAGCCCTGAGTTCTAGTCCCTAAGAAGATAAAACAGACTACTGCCGGAGATGAATCCAGCGATCCTCTCATATGGAATATATATATATATATATATATATATATATATATATATATATATATATATATATATATATATATATATATATATATATATATATATATATATATATATATATATATATATATATATATATATATATATATGAGTTTAATTTTGCCCCCAGGAAGATAAAACTTAGACTGCTACTTGAGAGGAAGTTAGGAAAAAGCGATCCCTCTCGCATAAAGAGTATATATATAGTACGTTGAGAGATGGCTTGGTCATGTAGAAAGGATGGATGATAAGTCGGTTGGCTAAGTGGATGTTTATTGGTGAGTGTGTTTTGAATCGTCGACTAGGAGACTGAAGAAAAAAGTGGATTGAGTCAATAAGGGAATGCCTGGAGGAGAAATGTGAGTTTGGCAGAGGCAAGAAGAAAGGTGGATAATAGGAGTGAATGGCTGGGTTTTGTGAGGGGTATGGTTGTGGCCCTGGAGCCAAGGATGGGCTCTACATGATGTTATGCCATAGTGAGGGTCAAATCGTGGTCCCGAACCCGAACCTCAAGGAGATTTTCTGACTGCGACGAGTTCACACTAATAGGTATAGAGGGGGCAGTAAGGCTGGGGCTTTCTTTTCGACTTGTGTCATATTCTTCTACTACTATTCTGTTTCCGGTGCGTGGCACTCACCTTACCCCCAGTCTTGGGGAAAAGATGTAGATGAAGATGAAGATTATTTTATTATGCATCCAAGTTGCTAATGTTGTCTCTTCTTTTCTTTCTTTCTAGAACATAAAACTCATGGAAACTATATCAGGGGCACAGAGAATAATACAAAGGCGTAAATGAAGTTGTATTAAGTTTTAAAGACAAAATGCTTTCACCGGAGACTGAACCTTCAGATCTAAATTAAGTATCGCCCAACATATTGGGTAAGTTAAAAAAAAATAAATAAAAAAATAATAATTATAATAAATAAATAAAAAAAATAAACAAGAAGGTTTTGAATAAAATAATGAATACGTTGAGTATGCACAGTATAGGAAAGGGGAGAGGAAAAGACATCCTGTTGTAAGTTTTCCTTCCTTTCCAACATGAATAATTCTAGGATTAATCCCACCAACTTCCTTCCTTAGTGTTCTGAAGTTGACTCATTGTTATCATTTTGGTAGTTAGAATAGTTACTAGCAATGATACTAGGGCAGGTATTCCATCATAATACATACCTCCGATGCTCAAAAGTAAAAAGAGTTTACTAAGAGGGAGATCACAACAGCCCTGTGGTAACACGCAAGTTACTTTATAAAATTTTATTTTATGTACGTTGTGAAATTTTAAGATTCATTTAAAGTTGTAATAATAATAATAATAATAATAATAATAATAATAATAATAATAATAATAAATATATGTAATAATGTATATAATAATAATAATAATAATAGAGGTGAGAGAGCCGAAGAATGGTAAATAAGCAGGTATAGATGGAATTACTGGTAAAATAATCATGATAAAAGATGAAGTTGATTGACTGGCTATGGAGTTGTGTGTAATAAAGAAAAGCGTTTGTGGAGGGTGGATTACGAGGACTGTATTAGAGCAGTGATAAGCATTTTTTCTGTATAAGAGAGAACTGTAAACTGGGAGAATTGGTTATTAAGGTGTGTTTAGGTAGTATATACTGGTATTTTGGTTGAAAAAGAGTGCGTCGAGTGACGTAGGAAATGTTGGTGAAGGACAAGGTGCATTTAGAAGTGGTAAAAAGATGTGTACAGATAACATTTAAATAAAAAAAGGTAGAAAATTGAGAGAAGGAAACTTTGGGTTTCATGAACTTGCAACAAGTGTATGACAGGATTAATAAGGAAGTTCTATGGCAGGTGTTAATGATAGATGGTGTTGGTGGTAGGTTCACAGATGGAATTAAAGTATGTACAGTATGTTGATTGTGGGCGTGAAGGCGTGTATAAGAAATGGAGTACAGATGCTTGGTTTAATGTTTATAACGGAGTGAGGCAGGGGATATGTTGTCTCTCCTTGGTTATTAGATTTGTATATGGATGGGATTATGAAATAATTTAAAGATAGGGTGGCAGGGGACGGAGTGTTAGACTGATGGAAAATGGAAGATTGTGGAGGGTGCCTTGTTTTTGTATGCAGACGATTTGGTTTTGTGTGGTGATTCTGGAAAGTATACGAAGATTTTTCCATTCCTTATCCATTCCATCCATCTTCCATTCCTCTTTATTCAAGTTCATCTTATAATCCATGTTGAATGGTTGATAACTGGAATAAATTATACTAGTTTATATTTAAGAACAGATGATTATTATTAGGAAAGTTGTGAGAATTAATTTAGGAAAGGTGGCTGATTTAGTTGGTTTAATTAAAATCTCTGGAGAATGCAAGGACTAAGTCTTGAATGCACACCGAATTTGCATGGGGGAATGTTGTTACTGGTATTAATGTGTAGTAGTGAAACTATGGCCTTGAAAATGAGGGTATAGATCTAAGATACAAAGTGCCAGATGGACAGTCTTAGGGGCGTGTTAGGTGTAAGATGAATTAAAATGAGAAATGAATGTATAATGGAGTTTCATGCTGTGATGAAAGGAGTAAATCAAGAGTGTGGTGGGTTGTTTGGTCATGTGGAAAAAATGGATGGTAGTCGATTGATTGGTTGAAATGGTTTGTATGGTGTGAGTAGGTCAGGAAGCATTGTGGCTGCGGGACTGAAGAAAAGAAGTGGATTGAGTCAGTAAGAGAGTGGCGAAAGAAGATGTATCTGGATTCAAGCTAGAAGGAATGGTGAATAGTAGGAGTGGATTCTTTTGTGGTTTTGTTGGGCTCATGGTTTGTGTGCTGGACCAGGGGATGAACCTGACAGAGATACCACCACAGTAGGGAGACTGTCAGCAGTAGTTAAAGCTCTTGGATGGATTTTTTGGTTTCACGGGCTCGCCCTTAAAGGTTTGAGAGAAGGGAAGGTGGGGTTTTCTTTTTTTCGACGAAGGTCATATTCTTCTACTAAACTATTTTAGTTTTCGGTGCATGTTGCGCACCCAACCCTATCTGTGGAGGAGGCTGAACAATAATCTTTATCCTCGCCCATGGAATTAGGAATTGGGATTAGTAACATGCACCCGGGCTCAGAATATTTAAGAAATCAGAAGAGGCCATAGCATGTAAGTCGAAAGGGGAAAAGACCCTCCCCTCCACACACACACTCCCCCCCTCACACACTCCCTCCACCACCTTCCATTCGTTCCCTCCCTGTCCATGTCCATTCCTCCTTGTTCCCTCCACCATTCTTCATTTCCATTCCATTCCTTCCTTTTCCATTCCATTTCTTTGTCCATTTCCACTATTCCTTTCTTCCCTAAACTTCTAATCCTTCCAGTCCATTCATCTTAATATATAGACATTCTCTCATTCACTGTTTCACAGCTCCTTAACAAGCTCAGAACATAATTTTTTTCCAATTCCTCCTTTTACCTAACTTACACTAGGTTTCCATCTGAACAGAATACCTTAGATATACCTCTTATTCCACACCATAGTTTCGCTGATACACAGTAACAACACCCTCATACAAAGCACTGGCACATTCAGACTTAAATCCCTTAGCATTTACCAATGATTCCATTACCATTCTTTTCCTACACTCCTAGCGTCTAATTCACTCTGCGTCATCCGTTCCCTTTTCATCCTGAATGTATTAAACATTTAAACTCGGATACTTGTTTCAATTGCCTCACCATCCATCATAATTTCACACTGAATTCTCTTCACCACCATCACCTTACTTTTATCCATATTTACTTTCAACCTCTAATTTTACACACCCACCAAACCCCTCAAGCAATCCTCTCAAACTTTTCTTCAGATTCATAAATAAAACCAAGTATTCATACAATAGTGACCCTCAACTCTCTTCCATCAAATTATCATCGGTCTAACACCCTCCCTGGCACCACTATGCTTTTCGTTGCGCAGCCATCCCATCCATATACGTATTAAATGGCCATGGAGACGCGGCATCCTTGCCTTAATTCTATTTTATTTATAATTAAACCATTCACTTCGCCACCCAATTTATTCTTACACACGCTTCACCGTCAACTACCATTACTTTTGATTCCATTCTGAAGATTACCACCAACACCATATCATCAACACTTGTCACAGTTTTTGGTATTTTTTTTTTTATTAAAAAGATCACACTTCACGGGCATAACCCTATTCAGGAGGGGAACTTCTCTAGGTAATTTCTACCTAAGTTCAGACCACGACCTTGCCATGCGACTCCGATCGCTCTACCGTTGAGCCTGTCCTTACACGCTTGTTGCGATACAAACCTAAATACAATTTATTCTCTCTCATTTTCTTCAATGTACAAATTTGATCTTCATATCCTCTACCACTTCTAAATGAGCCTTGTTCTTCAACAATCGGTCCCTCAGTCACTCGATGCACTTTCACCAAAATAGCAGCATATATCTTTACTAAAGGCATAGTGGCTTCGGTTCCTGGTCACGGTTTTGTATCATCTCCTTGCCGCCATATGACCTGCTCTTCTCTAATTCTTTGGACTTCCTTGCCCATTCCTTCCATTCCAATCCATTTCCATTCCATTCCTTCCTTCCCCTCCCTTCATCCTTCCATTCCATTCCACCTTCCATCCATGTTGTCTCCTTTCCCTCCATTCCTTCTGTCCACTGACCTTCTTTCATTCCTTCCCTCTTTTTCTTTTAACCGCTTGCATCCCTACTTTTTCATTCCACTACTCATTATTGACATTCTTGGCCTACTTTGTGCACCTACATGCTTCTAGGCACTTCAGCAGGCGGTTTTATTCATTTTGCGTCCAGATTTGTTCAGTTTTATCTTGTTCATATTCAACTGGCTTGCAAGTGCTCTCACGTACTTTTCCTTATAATCCTATTAATGCAACTTTAACTTTCAATTCTTCCTACTTCCTTCCTTTTTTTCATTCCTTTCTATCTTTCACTTAACATAAAAAAAGCTTATATAAAAATGAATATCAGAATCGCATCCCTAACTCCCTGCTGATTTAACATCAACACATACTTCAAATCTCCTTCTTCACCAACATATCAATCATACTTTTCCCTTCGATACTATGAACCAAATAAAATTAACCATACGCCATGACCCGCATGGCGCTTCTTGGAATTGCAGCTTCTTTTCTTTCTCTACTCCTTTCTCTTTCCATAAACACCTTTCACTCCATATCACTTTCATACATTCCTCATGCCGCTCATCTTTGTTTTGGATCTTTTGGCCGAAACAAATTAAGTACCTTTTCATAATTGTCCAGTCCACCTCTCCTCGACATTTATTCCACTGACATTCCATGTACCCACACATGCATTAAATAATAACGTTGTCACAACAATAATAATAAACATTATTTTTTGTTAAAAAAATGTTATATGTATTACTTCTCCATTGCTTTAAAGGTGAAAAGTTAAGTGAACGAGATAATAAGGAAAAATATCTAAGAGCACTTGCAAATAAGTCCGTTGAATGTGAACAGAATGAAACTGAACAAATCTGGTCGCAAATGAAGGGAAGCCTTTGTTAGTAGTGCAAAGAAGTATGCGGTTACTTTACATAAATTAGGAAATAAGAATGTCAACAGTGGGTGGTGGAATGAAAAGGTGATAAAATGAAAAAGACGACTGGTTGAATGTACTAAAAACCAATGATGAGGTCTCAAAAGAAAGGTGTTTGGGTATATAAAGGGGCAAAAACGAAGACTAAAGTTGCATGCTGGGAGGAAAATAATTAAATGAACAGTTTGAGAGGTCTTGAGCTTTTCTGGAAAGCGCGGATGGGAGAATGAGTAAAGGGGATATCAATAGAATAAATAGGGATGGTGCCTTCGTAACCGAAGATATGGGTGTGAGGAGGTGGAGGTTGCTCGAAAATCTTTACCATTGGCGCAATGAAGAGGTGATGAGTGAATATTAGTAGTTTGATGGTGCAGAAACCGGTATTTTGGGAGATATCGATGAGGAAGAAGTGTCGTCGTGGATGAATGAAAGGTGAAAATGCGTCTCGTTTCTCTGATGAAATGATCGAGAATCAAGATAATGATCGGCGTGGAAGTTGTGTTACAAAAGCGTTTAGGTGAAGTATGGTTCGAGGGATGGAGAGAACATGCTAGTACTCTTATGTAGGGTAGGGGGGATAAGAGGAACTTATTGAAGGAGTAGTTTATCAGTGTTTATAGGAAAGATATATGCTGGAGGCCCACGGTTGAAGGGCGTCAGTGACTGAGGTACTGATGGCGAAGAATAAGGTACATTTAGACGTGGAAGAGGATATGTGTAGATCAAATTTTTACGTTTAAACAAATGATTTAGAAAATGATAATGTATTTAGATTTTATGGACTTCCAACAGGCGTATATTGGAATTAACTAGGAAAAGCTTTGTGCCAGGTGTTAATTATATATCGTGTTGGTGGTAGGCATCTGAATGGAGATGCATCTTATGTATGAAAGGTAGTAAGAAGCACATTAATATGAAATAAATGGAGTTGAAAGTGATTGGTTTAATATTAATAGTGGGGGAGAGCAGGGATATGGTATGTCTCCTTGGTTATTTGGTTGTATATGGATAGAGCTATGAAAAAATTTTAGGTAGGGGTGGCAGGGGAGGTGTTAGACTGATGGAGAATGGAAAATAGTGGGAGGTGTTTGCTGGAAATTATTGTATGCGGATGGTTGTTTTGTGGCAGCGAATCTGAAGAGAAGGATTGGTAGAGGGGTTTGGCAAAGTGTGTGTGTAAGAGGAGGGGTTTGAAATAAAATGTAGATGAGTAAGTTATGGTAGCGAATGAGGGCAGTGCGCGGTGTGAAGTTATGTTAGATGGTGAGCAACTGGAACAAGTGTCTGAGTTTAAAATATTTAGGATAATGCTGGGTAGAAAAGGGAACGGATGATGCAGTGTGTAGTTGGAAAGTTGTGAATGGTAGGAAGGTGGTTGAGGCAATTAAATCTTTGGTGGAGGTAAAAGGACTAACCCTTGAGGCGCTTGGGGTTTTACATGAGGTATGTTGTTGCTGTGTTATTTATAGTAGTGAAACTATGGTATGGGGCAAGTATAGATCTATTATTGCATGTTCGGATTAATAATCTTAGAGGTGTTAGGTGTGAGAAGAAATTGATAAAATGAAGAAATGAACGCATTAGAAGTTGTGTGGTGTGAAGAAATGTGTAAATTAAAGAATAAACGAGAGTACATTGAATATTTTGGTCATATGGAAAGGATGGATGATAGTCTGTTGGTCAAGCGGATGTATAGTGGTGAGTGTGCTGGGAATCGACCGGCTGGAGACCAAAGAAAAAATGGATTGAGTCAGTAAAGGAAAGCCTGAAGGAGAGGAATGTGGAGTTTGAGGCGAGAAAGAAGGTGCATAATAGGGTGAGTGGCGGGATTTGGTTTGTGAGGGAGGTATGTGGTTTATGGGCCTGGCATAAGATGAACTCCACATTGACATTGACGAGATACAACAGTGAGGGTCTGTCGCAGTCTCTTGAAACACTAGAGTGGATTTTCTGACTGCGACGAGTTCTCACATAAGAAAATAAGAAGAGGAGGTCTTTCTTTACAACTCTGTCTTCCCCCTTTTTCATTACGTTCTTTTTCTCTTGTATCCAACGCTCACCACACCCCAATTTGGGAAAAAGAAGGAAGATATATATATATATATATATATATATATATATATATATATATATATATATATATATATATATATATATATATATATATATATAGTATATATATATATATATATATATATATATATATATATATATATATATATATATATATATATAGATGAATTGTTTGGTTTTAAACATTTGTTTCAAACCACAAAGAGGGAAAGAGGGTTCATTATCCTTCAAGATTCAAACATCAATAGAAAAAAGTTTACCAAATTTTCTTAAGCAAATACGATAAAATTAAAAGATTAATGGAGAAATACGTGAGGAATTACAGAAATATTTCTTTAGATAAACTTAGATTTAAATTCGATGGGAGTCGTTAGAGCCTTCGGATACGCCTTCGTCGTTAGATCTTGAAGAGGAGAGTGTATAGATGTTTGAGCGTAAGATGAATGTTTTTGAATATTTATAAGCATTTTAAAATGTATTTATTCAACATATCTTTCCCTCTCTCTTTCTATATATATATATATATATATATATATATATATATATATATATATATATATATATATATAATATATATATATATATATATATATATATATATATATATATATATATAAAAGAACTTCCACATCACTTATACTTTCTGCGTGTTTGTGGGGATGGATTAAGAGGGACAGCTTGATGTTGGTTGAGTTTGGGTCCCATGCCACTATATTTGTACCCTAAGATACTCATTCATGCCTCCAGTTATCTGGTGCATGTTTGCGCACCCTACTCCCAATTCTGAAACGGAAATATATATATATATATATATATATATATATATATATATATATATATATATATATATATATATATATATATATATATATATATATATATATATATATATATATATATATATATATATATATATATATATATATATATATATATATATATATATATATATATATATATATATATATATATATATATATATATAAAAAGATACATTGAGATGGTTTTGGTCATGTGGAAAGGATGGATGATAGTCGGTTAATTTGATTGTATAGTGGTGAGTGTATTGGGAATCGACTGGCTAGAGGAGACTGAAAAAAAAAAGTAGGTGAGTCAATAAAAGGAATGCATGGAGGAAATACGAGTTTGGTAGAAGTGAGAAGAAAGGTGCATAATAGGAGTGAATGGCGGGGTTTTGTAAGGGGGGTATGGTTGTGGCCCACCTTGGCCAAGGGATGAAGCCCCACATTGACGAGATGTCACAGTGAGGGTCCGTCGCTATCCCGTGAAGCTCTAGGGTGGATTTTCTGACTGCGACGAATTTTCACTAAAAGGTATAAAGGGGGCGGTAAGGCTGGGCTTTCTTTTAGACTTGCGTCATATTCTTCTACTTTTCTGTTTCCGGTGCATGTTACGCACCTTACCCCCATTCTTGGGGAAAGAAGGTGGGTGATATATATATATATATATATATATATATATATATATATATATATATATATATTTTATTCTTTTTAATGTATAAAAATATTAAATTCCGATCATATATGTAGTAATTGTATTTTTTCGAATAAAAATATTTTGATTGACGTGTTTGAATACCTTTCTAATAAAGTATATTGCTGATTGTTAGCGTGCATTCATGTTAGGAAGTCCGTTAACAGGAAGAAAATATAAATCCTACATATAAACAATTTTATTAAGCAAAATTGCATTTTTACTTTGAAGAATTTCACATTACTTATGGGAATATCACTGAAGTCAAAATGACATTCCTTACTAAGGTTACGCATATATGTAAGCTTTAAATGATTTTCCTGTGGTATGAACTTTATCGTAACTATACGTTCATTTAAACTATCTGCATGATAGTTTAAGTTCTTGAAAAAATTGAAAAGCCTTTATAAAGTTCTGTGGAGAAC
>JABUQX010079955.1:15000-25000 GCA_015478945.1 Trachelipus rathkii
CACCCATTCCCCTCATACACTTACTTGCGAGCCTGACGCAGCAAAAATTCCACCCTAATGCTTCGTGAAACACCGTGACGAACCCCCACTGTGGTATCTCTCCAAAGTTCCAAACTATGGGTTCATTCCCTGGGCCGGCCACCTACAACCATACACTCCCCCCTGGCAAACCCAGAGAATTTTCGATTCTACATAGGAGAGTCTATGGGTACTCCACATATACTATTTATAAAATAAAATCAAACTTTTTTCTTCTTTTTTTTTTTAACTTCAAAAAAATGACAACACATTTACCTTACCCTCCCCCTATCACCACAAGTGAGTTGACAACTTTCGATGATATGGTTGATGATGCCATGGATTTACCCACTTATTCTGGTACACTTTTTTTTTTTTTTTTTTTTTTTTTAATTTCTGCAACATTCACAGTCTTTATCCTAATTTCCACTTTGTTTCCACTTCCACTTTCCAACATAACCTTCCTTTCTCTAGATCTCACAGCTTGTTATTGACAGAAAGGCAAACCCTAATCTGGTTCCTTTTAATGTCTCTATCTTCAATTTTCAACTAATTGCATTTGTGGTCAATCATAGATTAGGTTCTATGTTTCTGATTTGGGGTTCTCTGAATTTTCTATCTTATTTAGGTTCCCTGGCCAATCTAAGAGACTAAATTCATATTCTAATATCTAACGCTACTGATTATCCTAAATTCTTTGACTATCTAAAGTTCTAAACTCCTAAACAGATTACATTCTCTATGTTTCTTTCTCTGAAGTCATCTTTTTGGGTGATTTTAATCTTCCCTAGGTGTTAACAATGGCTTCCTCTCAAGTTCTCCAGAAACAGCTGATGAACTCACCTACCATCTTCCTATCCATAACAACCTTGAGCAGATGATGTAGTTCCATACCTGTATCTCTGATTAGTTTAAAGATTAATCCAACATTTTATGCCTTTTTTTCTTTAATTTACAATCCTTCTCCTTATACTTAATCCTCCACAGGAAAATCACATGTCTTCTGCAAGGTAACATTATTGGCACTTTGGTGCTGCATGTTGGCCAGCTAGGGTTGCACTCCTTTGATTTTTGCTTCAGAGGGTGGGGGGGTTCCTTGGAGTGCAAAGAGCACATAACTAAGGCGACTCTCTTTTACATCATCCAGGAATTACGCTAACCAATTTCTATAACACTAAAACTTCTTTAGTTCTTACAGGCACAATATCTTTCTGGTTCCTTTTCTTCATGCTCTCCCTGACATTTAAAAAAAAAAATGTAAACACCAACCTTGGTTTTTAAACTTTGTCTCGTCTTGTTCCTTTTAACAAAACAATTGCTATCTTATCTTCCACTAAAGCTGAACTCTTCACTTATACCTTTACCTTTAATTTCACTTTAGAGAACTCCAAAATTATAATCCTTCTTCTCCACCTCTGATATGCTCAATATTGTAATTTATTCTAAAGATGTAATTTGTGCTCTCTCTGATCTTAATACTAAGGAAGACATATAGTCCTGATAGTATTTCTCTTGTGGTTCTTAAAGCAAGAGCTTCCAAGCTTGTACCCTGCTTTGGTAAACTATTTTTCTTGCCAATCAACTTCAGTCTTTTCTTCTTGCTAAAAGTGTGCACTCATTTAGCCTTCGCTGAAGAAGTGGGACCCTATCAACCTGTTAACTATCTTCCTATTGCTTTCTGTTCTCCCAAAAGTTTTTGAATCTGTATTTACGGTATTAGAAAGAGTTTGAAACATTTTAAATCTTCTAATTTCATATTTCACATATTCCCATCTACTAATTTGATTTGACTGGGACAATCTTGACAGGTTTATGTGCTTCATACGGACTCAATTTTCCTTTCTATGTTCTAGTGTAGTTTATTGCTTGCATGTTAAGCTATAACCATATATGAAACCTATTTCATTAAAATAAAATACTCACCTCATTAAGTATTGACGAAATTCATTGCTTTTCAAGTGATCTACACCTTTTTTGACAAGACCTCCAATCATCTTTACTGTTTAAATAGTTTAATCCTACTTAATGTGAAATACAAAGAGATTTAATGCAACTTTAAGAGTAAAATTAAGTAGTTTTAAATATTAAAATAACATTTTGATTAACAAGGAGTATTTAATAGTTTTCTAATACCTATGATATGAATGGAGTATTGATCTGAAACAAATAGGAAATAAGCTATACTTGTTAATAGCACATACAGAGTATACTAAATGATTACTAATTGGTTTCATCACCTCTTACATTCCAGTACCAGGATCAAGATTTTTTTATTTTTTTTTTATTTAATAAAAAGTTCACATGGGCAAAAAAGCAAAATTCAAAGAGGGAAACACTCTAAGTAAGTGCTACCTAAGATCAGGATGAGAGATTGAACCCAGACCATATACCTCACGACTCAGTCATGCTATCCTACTTTTTTTTTTATTTGTTGCAGGAAATTGAAAGATAGATTATTCATTTTATCTGTACAAGCACATTAGTGTGATAAAGTTGGAGGTATTGCACTTTATATAACAAACACTATTTAATGTGTTAAGAGACCAGAATTTAAAATGGTTAGAGGTTGAATCTATATGGGTTGATATATATATATATATATATATATATAATATATATATGATATATATTTATATTTATATATATATAATAGTATATATATACTTCTATATAATATTATCTATATATATTATAATTACTTATATTATATATATATATATAATATATATATATATAATATATAAGGATAGGAGCATTTTACAGATTTCTTTCTCAAGATTAGAAACTGAATGTGGCAATGAATGAGGAGATAAAGGCATCATATAGTGTTAAGTAAGTACAGTAATAATGGGCAATGTCAATTTTCATGATATTGATTGGGAAATTTTTTGCTAGTATTGATCAGACCAGTTTTAAGCCTGGTAGTAGATGATGCAACAAGGTTCATGAAGATTCTTTGGTTAGTAACATTACAATTGAAGAAAACGTACTGAAGGAAACACTGATCATAATATAATAAAGTTTAATTTAATGCAATAAGTAAACTGCAGTTAATAGAAAACCAAGAAAAAGTTTTAGACTTTAAAAAGGCAGACTTTGATAATTTCAGAAACCTGCTTTGAACCATTGACTGGGATAAGGAATTTGAGAACCAAAACTATTTTCAAATGTGGGAAATATTTAAGGTAATCTTGGATAATAACTCAGTCAGGAATAATCAAAGAAAGTAACACTGTAATAGATAAATTTGGAAACTTAGCAGAGAATAAGAAATGAGCTAAACAAGGTAATAAGATCTAAGAGACAATCAAGAAATCATAATAAATACCGGTATATAAAGAAATTCTTTAGCTTTTATAAATTTAAAATAAAAACTGAAAGATAATAGGATAAATTGGTAAGCTTTGATGAAGAATATCAATATTTTTAGCACCTACTTTGCATTAGTGTTTACAGATGAAAAGTTTGTCAGTAGTTCATCAGAGAGTAGAGATGGTTTTGTATTTCCTAATATTGATATTGATGAGATTAAAGATTTCTTGAACATGCTGATTACAATAACTGCAGATCCTGAAGGTATATATACATGACAGGATCCTAAAAAAATTTAGCAAAGGTATTGCATATGTTTTATATTTCATATGTCTCAATTATTGTGGGATGCCAAAGGCTTGGAAAACTGTTATGGCTATACTTTGTGTTAGTTTATATAAAAGGTAGCTGAGATGATTTTGAAAATTACAGCCAGATAGTTTAAGCTCATCAATATTAAAATTATAGGAAAAATATTGAAAAGTTGAAAAAAAACATTTTGCAAGATTCTCAACATAGTTTTAGAAAAGGTAAATCATGTTAGACAAATCTTTTGGAATTCATGGATCATATTACTGAGTGTGTGGACAAACATGAGCCAGTTGAAATGGAATATCTAGATTTTAGTAAAACTTTTGATAAGGTAATCCATAAATAGCTGATGCACAAGTTACCTCAGTATGGCTGTATATAATTGGATAAAGAAATAGTTGATGCACAGAAGAATGTGTAGTAATAAATGACCATAAAACATCATGGTTCACAGTTCCTCAGGGTTCTGCAGGGTTGGTACAGGTGGGTCCTGAGCCCTAAAAATATTTTTAAAAAAAACTCTTTTTGCACACTGCCTTTTTCAGAATCTGTAACTAGATTTTACGTCATTGATTCTTTCTTTTTATTTAACTGCAAAAGATCATAACATTTTTTTAAAGCTTTCGTGGACCCCCTTTGAAGACATCGCGGACCCCTTGAAGTGCCCTGGATCACAGGTTACGAACAGCTGCTTTAATCAATTTCACTGTAGCCATTACACTATTTCTTCTTCTTCTCTGATGAAGCATCTACTGCATTTAGCAAGGATTGTTTACCTGTATGTATAGAAGTTGCCATGATGGGAATCATTTTTGATTGAGGACCATCCATTCATACACAATGTGATAACAAGCTTGTTCTTCAGTCAGCTGACTTTTCAATTATTTTCAATCACATCATGAACTGTATCTATGAGAGTTTCAAACAAATTTCTATAAAGAGTAACCAATATCCTGGTTTTAATGCCCCTACATCTAAACAAAATACATTGACTTAACACACAAAAATTGGATATTGTAAGCATAATTTTTTTTTTTTTTTGGCTTTTTTTATTTCTAAAATTTCTTTTTTTTTAGTTTTCATTATGTCAAATCATTTTTTAGAGTTGAATTTTAAAAATTTATATTTTTGAATGTGCAGTTGCTGAAGAAGTTGACAGTTCTACAGCTTCTATTTCTGCATCATGTGTATTTGAAATATCTAAAATTACTTTACATTGTATTGGTACTTGACAATCTTTTAGAAGTTACAGGACATACAGGAGTAAGTCTACCAGAACTAGCTCTTGCACTTATAGTTTTAAAATCTGACATGCGCTTAGAACATTAACATAGATGAGCTTTTATTATCTCAACTGTGTTGTTCACTTCATTATTGCAATGTTAACATTTAACTTTACTACTTCCTTCAATATTAGAACCTCATTTCACGACAATCTAACTTTCCTCAGCTTCAAGCATCTTTGCATTTCCGTTAAACGCAAATTAATTACTAAAGTTAGCCCTAGGCTCTATGAAATATAATCAAATTTAAAACTTAAATAATTAATTAAATTTTTTCATGTGCAATTAAAGCTGCAAATGATATTAAAAATCTCTCTCTCTCTCTCTCTCTCTCTCCTCTCTCTCTCTACTCATCCTCCTTCTCTCGTCTCCCTCTCTTCTTCTCTCTTCTCTCTCTCTCTCTCTCTCTCTATCTTCTCTCCTCTCTCCTCTCTTCTCTTTCTCTCTCTCTTCTCTCTACTCTCTCTCCCTCTCTCTCTGCTCTCTCCTCTCTCTCTCTCCTCTCTCTCTCTCTCTCTCTCTCTCTCTCTCTCTCTCTCTCTACTCCTCTCTCTCTCTCTCTCTCTCTCTCTCTCTCTCTCTCTCTCTCTCTCTCTCTCTCTCTCCTCTCTCCTCCTTCTCCTCTCTCTTCTCTCTCTTTCTCCCCCTCTCTTCATCTCTCTCTCTCTCCCTCTCTCTTCCTTCTCTTCTCCTCTCTCTCTGCTCTCTCTTCTCTCACTTCTCTTTTCTCTCTCTCTCTTCTCGCTCTCTCTCTCCTCTGCTCTCCTCTCCTCTCTCTTCCTACTCTCAGTCCTCTCTCTCTCTCTTCTCTTCTCTCTCTCCTCCTCTCTCTCGCTCCTCCTCTCTCCTCTTCTCATCTCTTCTCTCTCTTCTCTCATCTCTTCTCTCTCTCTTTTCATGCTATATTTAATTCGTTTCTCTCTTCATCCTCTCTTTGGTGTCCAACGCAGAGCTATTTTGAGTTAGGCTCTGTCATTGGGGGTTTGCCCATATATTATAAGTCCAATAGTTTGTCTTCACAAGAGGATATTTCAGGTGGAGCATGTTTGAATATATGGGTTTATTTGGGATTCAAGATCGTTCCTTAAGTTATATTGTGTTGTGATGTTGCTAAGCGATGGAGTAATACTTCCAGAGGTGTGTATGAGGGAGGAAGCTGTTGGGTGATTCTTTTCCTCTAGGTTGCGGGGGGTTTTGTAATGTTTGATGGCAGTGGTGGAATTTCTCAGTTATCTGAAGAATGATTTCTGTGTATAATGACACGTATCTCATAGGCAAGATGGGTTTAAGAGTAATTTTTGCTTGTTAGCCTATGATGGATGGGTTTTGAGGAGGGAAGGCAGCCCTGTTATTATTGTTGAGAGACTTTTTATTTTGTCAGTTTCGCAAATTTCCTGAATATTGATATGTTGATAGTGGGAGCCCAAGAAAGGTGGTGCCATTATTTTTAGAGGGGCGGATGTCATTGTCTTGTGAATACTATTCGAGTTTTTTATTATTTTTAGCTAAGTTTTATTTTCAGCTAAGTGTTTTTTCAGGTGCATCAATTTTGTGCTGTGGCTCTTGATAAAGATGATATTATTGACTGGGGGTAAATGTCATTACTGTGTATGAAAAAGGTCAAGACCTCAAGGAGGAGGGTTGTTGTTATTGAGAGGAATTCCAATTGTTTGATATTGAACTATTGCTTAGGTTGGGTCGGTATGTGTAAGAGTTCTCTTTCTGTGGGGTATCGAAAGTGTAATTGTGAACTTTGAGGTTGCAGTCTTCTGTTCATTGTCTAGCCTCCAATGTTCCATTTGTTTATAATGTGTTTGTCAGTCTCTGCATGTTAATATATTTATAGAGATTTTGACCTGTGATTGTTAAATTTAACTGATTCATAATATATAATTTGTTGTGGAATGGGAAGTGAATTGGAGGGAGGTACATCAGACAAAAGGTTAATAGAAAATGGAATGGAAGTGGTGTTCTTCGGATGACCTATTATGTTCACCAGAAGGAAACTGCTGATTTATTTTTAAAAAACTTTGATGTTTATAACCCCTCCTGTGTTTAGAAAGACTTCTGTCAGAACCGAATTTTGATTGTCTATCACCAAATAATGCCTATGTTGATAATTTCTTCTTTTAAAAGTATGTTTATGGGAAGGTGGGGGAGTTTGGTTTAAAACTGTGAGAAGTGTTGGATTATGACTAGATAGAGAATAGACTGGGTTAAAGCAAAGTAAGTTGTCTAAAGATAATGGTGTGTAAGTATTTTTGAAGGGAGAGATAGTGGGGGGGGGGGAGGAAATTTCTAAGGAGAATTTAATTTTCATTTTTCAAATACTGTAATTCGTACAATTTTAACACAACCTTACCGCAGCCATACTTTATATGTTCACCTCCTTCCTCTCTCTTAATATTGGTATTATGATGTTAGGTTGTTACACACTTCCATAACATTAAAGGTGGTTAGTGTTTTTGCCATGCATACATTAATATTCTGTGTTAAGGCTTGAGACTAAGCATTTGGTTTCCTAAGGGGGTTTGAGGTGACATATATTTGACTATATGGTGCGGTCTACGCTTGTGAGTTTTAAAGTTTTATAATGGTGATGAATTTTATGATTTTTAATAAGGGTTTTCTCAAGTTTGTTTTTCAACCTTTTAAAGAATTTTAAATTAATATTATTTATCTCCTTGAGGCTAGGGTTGTGCTAATTTCTTGAATTTTTTTGTGAATATGTGAAGAAAAATCATTGCAATGGTTCTATTTTTCTGTATTTGGATCTTTTATCTGTTTTCCACAAAATGATTCAATGTCTCAGTGAAAGTTATGAAGTTTTAAAGTTGTAGATTTTTTTTATTGATCAGAATAATGTTTTGATGAGTATTATCTTCTCGTTTTTGTTTCTGTTTGGTAGGTTATTATATACTATAATACCAATTCTTTTTTCTGAGTTACTTGATTAACAGTTGGTACTCTTTGTTGTAGGTTAAGTATAATTGTCGTTTTAATTTGGTTTTGGATTTCAGCATTTTCCCTATTTTTTCTGAGTGAGTTTCTTCTTGTTTAAAGGTACTTTAAAAGTTGCAATTGTTTCCTTCTGGTAAATAGTCGGGGTTGAAATGTTTTGCGATGGCCAGGTGGGTAAATTTTTAAGAATGCTTTTATGAATTTATTTATACAGTAGTACACAAAATTCATGAGAGAGTAAGTCACTATTTTTACTACGAGGGCGACGCAATTTTCTACGAAGTCTGTATAAGCTTGCCTGTTTCCTTTCTTGTAGTCGATATATTTTTAAAAGTGTTATATATATTATGTTGATTGTAATTAGTATTGGAATTTGATCTGAGGAGCGAACGAAAAGTTTGCCATGTTGTGATGACTTGAATTTGGGGGGAGCAGAAGGATAAATTGATAAATTCTTGGTTATAATATAAAGTGGTTCTGAGTTTAAAATAATGGAGCCAAAGTTTTAAAATTAGAATTGCGATGTTGTGTGTTAACATTGCCATGGGTGGTAGATGACGTCCCTTTTATTATTGAAATTATATCATGCTAAGGGGAACAGGTCAGGAACATAACCTTGCTGGCAGTGAAATTAACATATTAATTGGATATAAATAACTATGGATTAAATAATAACAAAAATTGTGTTTCTTTTGTGACTTTATTTTTGATTGGTGAACGTGGAACTGGTCTATATGTCATTTGCTCAAGCAGAGTCATTGTGATTTGTGGTGTTCGGGCAATTCGGCATTTTTATATTATACCTGTACATGTGACAAGGCTCATTGAGTGAAATATCATGTTAATGTCTTAGAGCCCTGTTATAGTTCGGAAAATTCAGGAAGTAACCTATTTTGGCTTATGGGTGAAGTTGGATTCCTGAATAAGTGAGATATATATAGTATATATAATATTATATATATATATATATAATCATATTATATAATATATATATATATAATATAAATATATATATCATATATACTTTCTATATAAATTAATAATAATAATAATATTCCTGTATTTTTTAACTTTTTTGAGGGAAAAAAGTCCCCAAAACCTGTTGGATCATTTTTTTAAGAGCTTTTTTTGCAACGCCTTATTCCGGGTTACTCAATGGATCAGGCTTCACAATAACTATGCTTATATATAAATGATTTTGACAAAGGACTTTTGTTCTCGTTAACATATTAATACAACTTACAAGACCATATATGGAAAAAAAGTGTACCAATAAATTTTATACAAAATTATAAAAAATGTAAGATTCCTTTAACTGTTTATTCCTTGAATTTGACAAAAAAAAAAAAATAATAAATAAATTAATGGAAAAAATCTTTAATTTTTAACTGTTTTTTTTTTTATATAAAAAATAGAATACAAAAGAACAAAAGAGGTTAAAAAAAGAAATAATTTATTTCGCGTATTTATGGAACAAATATAAAATAATTAATAAATCAGGTTATAAAATTTACAAAACAAATGTTATAACACACACTTAGTTACTGCAGTGCAACCTTAAGCAAGACTTTTGCATGTAAAATTGATTGTTAAAGGTAAATATGGTATTGCTCTTGTTACAAGTTATTGATACCAATGACAAAAGTAATATTTGTAAAAGTAATTAAGTAATTATTTTAATTACATTATTTAATACTCAAACTATCTAATCCACAATCTGAGGCTCTGGAAAGTTAGTTGCCTATAGTTCTGTAGTTGTAACTAGAACCAGACCGACTGATACCGATACTGCCTCCTGCCCCACCAGGATATGACAAGTCCTTAGGGTTCAATGTGAGAGGTTCAGTATGCTGCATTAAGCATGTATTGTGATTGAACTATTTACTAGTTTGATGCGAATGTCTCTCGACAGGCAATGTTGGTTCTTACTCTCTAATATTTCTATGTAGCAGACATTGGTATTTCAATACGCATCTATATGCCGGGTCATATGAACCCTTATATTCCGTTTATGGTGGAATTCTTGGTAATATTTTAATTCCTTTCGACTATATACATCATTTATTAAGTGGAACTGGTGTATATGGGGCTAATGTCATAGTTAGATATGCTAA
>JABUQX010079955.1:30000-32500 GCA_015478945.1 Trachelipus rathkii
TTGGAGCAATTTGTTTTGACAATGCTGACCCCTTTTGAGAAGAAAACGAAGAAGACGCTTTCCCATATAAATAAAGCCAGAAAGTTCTTGACTGCTAGTGATTGTTAATCATTCTTCAATTTGGTAATAATAATATTATTTAGTGCTAATAATATTGTTGATGATAATAATGATAGTGTTATAAATTATTAATATTAGTGTTATCGATAATAGTGTTGGTGTTAGTGATGGTATGTTGTTAATAATTATTAATATAATATATTTAATATAGTGGTGTTACTGATAGTTTATATTACTCATGGTATTGTTTTCTATGTATGTATTAATGTATGTATGTATTAATGTATGTATGTATGTATGTATGTATGTATGTATGTATGTATGTATGTATGTATGTATGTATGTATGTATGTATGTATGTATGTATGTATGTATGTATGTATATATATATTTATATATTTATGTATATATATATATATATATATATAAGAGTTATATATGAAAGATATATATATATATATATATATATATATATATATATATAGAGAGAGTATATATATATATATAGGAGTGAGCCTAGTGGATGCATGGAAAAGAGAGTGGAAAAGATGAAGAAATGAAAGAATGAAACATAAGAGGAGCAATGCAAAATTTAATTCTTGGTTGTTTTTGATGTAAGTTAAGTAAAATTAATGGACCAACAATATTTTGGATTTAGTTATTTATTAAAAAAAGAATGGACATTCGGCGAAGTAGGCTTGTATAGGTGAAAAAGGAATTATCAAACAACAGAATAGCGTCCGGTAGCTCATCGGTAGAGGACTCGCCCAACTAAGCGAGAGACCCAGGTTCGTCACTGGTTGATCGTGTGAGTGTGGGCTATTCTCTTATTGGCTCCGTCTTTCTCAGACAAGAATTGAGCATACCCCCTCCTAGATTAGGGCTCTGCCCATGACGGGGGTGTTAACTGTAAAAAAAAATTTCTTTATTTGTATTTTATATTTATCTATATAAGAGCGCCCGGTAGCTCAGTGGTAGTTCTCTCGCCAAACAAAGAGAGGGTCACAGGTTCGAAACTGGTCGGGTGGGAGAATGTGAACTATTCTCTTCTTGGGCTTGGCTTCATATTGCTCGGACGTTAAATCAGTACACCCCTTCCTTGATTATTGCTTTCTCCAGAGAGGTGGGGTTTATCAGTGATAAATATATATATATATATATATATATATATATATATATATATATATATATATATATATATATATATATATATATATATATATATATATATATATATATATATATATATATGTATGCTTCTTTATCTTAGAAAATTTATTAATGGGATATCGTTAAATTTGATTAAAGCATTTTAAAGAAACAGCAAAGAAATTCTTAGAAATATTAATAAAATGGATGGAAGTTGTTTAAAATTGGAGTAGGTTTTATTCAGGGTTATGTTATGTCTACATGGCTATTTAAAATCATTATTTCTTCGGAGAGATGAAAGAAGATATTGATTATAGATTTTTGGAGGATGAAAGAGTGTTAATTCGTCTTGAGAAAAAGAAAAGAAAAGTATTAGAAAAGAAAAATGACAGTAAAAATAATTACTCGTATATTCGTCTAAAATGTTCTATCTGAATTTGAGACATGGACATTAGGACATTAAATTCTAAGATAAATAATATTTTAATGGTTTGGGTTTTGAAATTGAGAGACTTATGAGGTAAATGTGAGGTAAAGAGGAGGGATAGGTTTAGAATGTAAGAAGAGATGGTTAGAGACGTTGGAATATGATTTATGCAGTAACTAACCTAACCTAACCTAACCTAACCTAACCTAACCTAACCTAACCTAACCTAACCTAACCTAACCTAACCTAACCTAACCTAACCTAACCTAACCTAACCTAACCAACCTAACTAACCTAACCTAACCTAACCTAACCTAACCTAACCTAACCTAACCTAACCTAACATAACCTAACCTAACCTAACCTAACCTAACCTAACCTAACCTAGGCAACCAACAAAATAAAACCAAGAAACTCCCTCCGATAAAATAAGCAACCAAGTAAAGAGCAACTATACCAAATCATAAACCTCAACAGTAGAATAAATAGCTTAATCAACTTTAATATGAAAATGAATTGGCAACATTATACCAAAACATTAAAACATAAAAAAAAAACACATTAAATATATTCCGTACAATAAAAAAAAATTCCACACCTCGCAGACTCAACCCCACACTAACCCATAAAGCCATGTGTAAATTGAACAATAAATTCTCAGCCCAAAAAATCAATGTAATATTATTAGTTCACACTATTTGAAATTGTTTGAAGGAAAAAAAAAACCAAACTTTAAACCATTGAAAACCACAACAATAATATTCAGCACAATAAAAAAATTCCACACTTCTCAGACTCAATCCCCACTAACCCATAAAGCCATGTGTAAGTAGAACAATAAATGTTCAGCCCCAAAAAATCAAT
>JABUQX010079955.1:45000-46024 GCA_015478945.1 Trachelipus rathkii
GTATGTGTGTAAGTAATACTTTCTTTAAACACAAGAGTATTCATAAGTATACTAGAGTTGGTGTAGGTAGAGATGGTATCGAAGTGAAAGTATGATTGATTTTGTGTTGGTGAAGAAGATGTTGAAGTATGTGTTGGATGTTAAATCAGTGAGGGGTTTAGGAATGGGATTATCGGATCATTATGTTGTTTTATGTAAAATTAAGTTAGTTGGGGCTTGGATGGAGAGGAAGGTGATAAGGAAGGAAGTGGGTAGAATTAAGAGTGAGAAGTTAAGTGAACAATAAGTATTTAAGAGCGCTCGCAAGTAAATCAGTTGAATGTGAACAAGTTAAAACTGAATATATCTGGGAGCAAATGAAGGAAGCAGTTGTTAGCAATGCAAATGAAGCATGTGGATGTGCTAAAGTTGGAAGTTAGAATGTTAACAGTAAGTTGTGTAATGAAGAGATGATGCAAGCAGTTAAAAGTAAAAAGGCAGCGTGGTTGAATGTACTAAAAGCTAATGATGAAGTTTCAAAAGAAAGATGTTTGGAATTATATAAGGAAGAAAAAAGAAATACTAAAAGGTCCATACGTAGTAGCATGAAAAAGAGGTAAATTAGCAGTTTGGAAGGAGGATGAATGGGGACTTACAAGGGAATAGGAAGCTCTTCTGGAAGGAAGCGCGAAAAGTTAAGAATGAGAATAAGGGGAATCTGCTTAGAATAATGAATAGGGATGGTGCTTTTGTAACTGATGAAATGGATGTGAGGGAAGTGTGGAAAGAACACTTCGAAAATCTGTATAACATTGGCAGTAATGAAGAGGTGATAGTGAATGTGTGTGGGTTTGATGGTGCAAGAAGAAATAGGTATTTTGGGGATGAGGTCATTAGTAAGGAGGAGGTAATGGGTAGAGTGAGAAAGTTGAAGAATGGTAAATCTGCAGGTATAGCTGAAATTACTGTTGAAATGATCAAGAATGGAGGTGAGATGGTGATTAATTGGATTTGAAAGTTGTGTAACAAAGCGTTTAGGGGAGGG
>JABUQX010079956.1:0-24287 GCA_015478945.1 Trachelipus rathkii
TCTGATTCAGAAAAGGAGTTTGGAGAAAATTTATTCTAGTATATAAATTCATATTTTTATTATTTACATTATATAGTATATATAATATAAATAATATATTATTACTATAATATATAATATTTACAGTATTAGGAAATTCGCAACGTATCTCTTTTTTGTAAAACGAAAATGAGAACGATGTAAGACAGAGCCTGGCATTTATTTTGGTAAACCAGAAAAATCATGGACATATTATGAAAGAAGATATATAATAGAGTAGAAAGTAAAAAACGTTCAAAGGTAATCTATGTATATAAAATTAGGAGTTCACTATAAAGAGATTACATATTTTTTTTCCTATTATGTCTTTACTTAAGATCAAGAAAGTAGCGCACCTCTTTAAGGTTTATTGGGGAATTGAAAAAATTTGTTAGTTTTATTAAAATTATATGTTTCATTTATATTTCTTAATGTCTATCTTTTTGGTTTTAAGTCAAAGTTTTAACGAGATATCAGTTAAAGAAACCACTACCTACTTTTTCTTCTTTATTAAAAAAATATTAATTTTTTATTAAAAAATGAAAATTTACTATCGACTTTATGTTATTCTGCTCCTCATCGCAATAATTGCACGATATTTACTTTTATAATATAAATTATATATTCTTTAAAAATTTTAACTATAAAATGTATTGTTATAAATAAATTTTTTATCACAACATCTAATTTCCTTGGGAAAGAATGGGACATAATGCGCCTCAATAACAAAGAGATATTTTCGAACTAAATAATGTTTTTCTAATTAAAAATCTTTTAAATAATCCTAAGAAAAAAAACACACATTAAGAGGTTTGAAAAGGATCTTATTAATTTTCTGGGAGAGACGGTGTGAATTTTTTTGGCTTATGGATTTTTTTCTTTCCCATTATGCAGTTTGATCATATAGTTTGACTGCATATATTGTTTGCTTAGAAAATATTTTTATAAGGTGGGTCAAAAATTTTAGAATGAAAAAGCTAATAGTCTATAATACAAATACAGTTTATTTTGAGCGCCCAATCAAATTAGTTTCTCTCCACTATCCTCCTTCTATTCCTCGAGGTGCCTTCTTGTGAGAAAGGGATCATTCAACTGCTATTAACCAACCGCGCCCCCCTTTATTAACTATAGATGTTTTGCCAATGTAAAAAATTTTCATAGGACTTAAAACTTTCATTAGTAATCAGAAATATGTTATTTACAAAGCAGAAATTCTCTGTTATTGACATTACTTTTGTCAAAATAACAATAAATACGGCGCAAAAGAGTAAATAGGTGTGTTAAATATATCCCCAAGAAATGATTTTGTTTCCCAGAAGCTTCACGATTTACCACCATTGAAATAGTCGAGAGTAGAAAAGTATAACACCCTTACACCACGAGTTAAAAAAGAGATGGAAATAGAAGAAATAAAGAAGAAAAAATTGATACAAAATGAATTTATAATTATTTTTTATATAAATTTTTTAGTTTTGAAAAGAGATAGTCTATATATCCTATTAATATTATAAAAATAGATAAATAATAAAAATTAATACATACAAATCATGTTGTGAATATATAAATCTATATCAATTAAGAATATAAAATAATAAATATAATATTAAAAATTAATATAAATTTCAAATTAAAAATATAAATATATATATAACAAAATCATATAATATAATTATAATGTAATAATTTATATAAATAATTTATATAAAAGTAAAAAATATTTAAAAAATAAAAATATATAAAATATAAATAAAAATAAATATAATATATATTACTATTATAATGAATAATCTTTATGTTACATAAAATACTTATTAATATAAATAATATTATAGTAATAATTAATATTATAATAATATAAAAAATTATTAATATAATAATATAATAGATTTTAAAAATAAATAAATTAATAATAATCATATTAAATATAAACTTTTAATTAAATAAAATTATTTTAAGTTATAATTAATATTTAATAAATAAAAAATAGGAATTATAATAAAATTATACACACTAGGTTTCAATTCCCGAAGTAATTCACAATGACAATAAAACTAGTGGGAAAAAACTCTACATATTTTATTATAAGGTGCACGATTAAATTTTAACATAAAAGATTACAAATCTTTTTTAATAATTAAAACCAATAACAAGAATTTAATTATAATTTACTAATTTTCAAAATAAACATCAAGTTGCTAACTAACTATTTATAAACACAATTAAAAAAATTATCCCTATATGGGGTTTGAAAAATGGGTCCCCCCACCCACCCCTTATGGTACATAATTCTTGTTAAGTTATAAACTGTCTGGTTATAATTTGTTTTTTATGCAGGAACAACCAATGAATTAACGATTTATACCAAATTCATTTCTAATTAGAATTTTTAATTGGCCGGTCATCATTTAAGTAAAAAAATAAATAAAATAACATAATAATTAATTGCATTAGAAATATAAATAAATAAATTAATATAATAAAATGAATAAAATGAAACTAGAGCCAAAGTAGAAATTTCTTTACAATATTTTTAATATTTTAAATTAACAGAAAATAAAGAAAACCTCAGACTGATAATATTTAAAAATAATTAACTAATAATAATATAATTAATTAATAAAATTTTTAGAGTTATATAAAATTAAAATATATAAAAATATATTAATAATAAATATAATAAAGAAAAAATATAAATTTCAATAATAAATAAAAAAAATAATAAAATTAATAACTAATAAAATAGTAAAAATTAATAATATAATGAATAACTAATCGTTTAATAATAAATAATAAAATAAAAATAAATAATAAATTAATTTGAATTTAAATAAATAAAATAATAATAAAATAATTATTTTAATTAATTATCTTAAAAATCATTTATAATATAAATAAATATTAAATAAGAAATTAAATAAATAATAATATTTTAAATAGTGAATTTTTCAATAATATAATAAAATTAAATTAATAAATAATTTTACAAATTATATTATCCCTGAAATAATGTTTGTGAGTAGAAAAAATGGTAAAAAAAAAAAAATTTGTTCTAAACACAAAATGATTTTCCAAAAATATTTGCCTCTAAAATGTAAATAAACTAATATTATAATAGATAAAAAGAAAATATTTATAATATTTTTATTTGAGAGTCACATAAAGCTCCAGAAAAAATTTCCTTGATAAAATTTAGGAGGATCATTACAAAAAATGGAAAAGCTTTAAAAGCTTTAAAAAATATCTATTAATTATTAAATTAAATATAATATAATATAATTTAATATATTAAATATTTTAAAATATCTTAAATATAATTATAAATAAAGTAAAATGATAAATCTATGTTAATTACTCATAAATATATGAATAATATTATTTATAATTATATATAATTATTATATTATATATAATTATCATTAATATATAATCAAAATATTATTTAAATATTATTTAATCATATAATTAAATAATAAGTATAACTATATTTAGAATAATAGTATATAAAATATTTATTTATGAAAATAAAAAAAAATATAAATAAATAAACAAAAAAAATTAAATATAGAAACTAATATATTTTGCTTCTTTAAATATATTACATACTTAACTCTATATATTGTATCTCATTCCCCTGATTTAAGAATGGAATGATTATTATATATTTTATTATTAAGTTATTTAAATTTATATTTTAATATATTTATAATTTATTTAATTTATTTTTAAATATTATTATATTAAATTATTATTTATTATATTATTAAAATTTATTAATTTAATTTAAATTTTTTTTACATTGGTTTTTTTTTATTTCGGTTAATGTCGCGTCTGTTATTTCTCCGAACAACGATTATTATTTATTAAAGAAATTATTATATCACTATATATTTTTTTTTAATCTATGTTCTTAATTGTAATATTTAAATTATTAGGAATCCTGTGATTTGATCTATTAAATTTATAGCTATAATAATTTCAATTATATTGATAATAAATTAAATTATAGTTATTATATTATATATTATAGGTAAATATTATTTATTAGGTAATATTATATATTAAAATTAATTGTTAGTGAAGGTATTTACTATGGATTGGGAGAATATATGATTCCAAATATTAAAAATTATATAATGTTTAAAATTAAATTATTTTTAATTAGTGTATTATATAAATTATTAAATAAATTATGTTATTAGATTTTATTCCTCAAAGAATTTAAAAAGTTTTACTTAATTCAATTAATAAATTATTTTATCTTATATATTCGCTATACTTCTACTTGGGCCTTAGTTTAATTATTTCGCTTTCTTTTTCCCTTTGAATTAAGACTCACCCTTAAATTTATATTATAGAAATTAATAAAAAAAATAGGAAAAAAATCTTTCCCTTCGGAAAAATTGTGTGGTGGTGGAGCGTTGAAAAAAACCAATAAGCCAGAAACAAGGTTCGCTTTGGAAGAGTTTTTTCAAACGCCACTTTTTCTTGTTCTTTCCCCGGTAGGCCCCGAAGTTAAACCCTCTCTGAAAAGTTCCCGGATATAGGGGCCCTCCCTTGGAAAAAGCTTGGTAATTCAGCAATATCTATGCGGATCAGCCGCTGAAAGAAAATACAAATAAAAAATAACATCTATCAGGGTGCCCTCTGTTAAGCCCTTTCTTGGAAGGCTCCCCAAAAACTTTTTTCCATCCAGCCAATATTTTTTTTGGCGGTTGGCAAACCTTCCTGGGAACTAAGGGTTAAAGATTGGAACCTTGTTTCTTTTTAAAGCAATCTTTCTTTGAAACACCACCTCCTTCTTCTCTTGTTGATAACTGCTCCTCAATATATTGAATCTAAATTCAGTAGGAAAACAGACAAAGCGTAGAACACAAATAAACCTAGAAAAGAAGGTATCTCCGCCAGCTATCTGTCTTTCACGCTGACATTTTAGCAGGTATATGAGCTCCATTCGCGCTGTTCATATCTAGCGCGGCCCGAGTGCTTTCACCCCCCCGATGTTCTCTCTTCTTCCTTTCTCTCTCTTCTCTATTATATAATATATATATTATATAATAAATCTCATTAGTATTTATTTATATTTATTCATATTCATATTCATGTTATAATAGATATAATAAGTATATATATATAATGTATTATATCATATATAATATATATATATAGTACTATATATATTATATATATACATATATATATATTAATTATTATTAAATATAGTTATTAATTTATATAGGATAATATTTAATGGTTATTTGCAGTATTTGTATTATGTATATATATTATATATAATCCTTTTTTTTTAGATTTTATATTTTTTTATTATAATAGTTGAAGAGTCGGTCATAATTTACATTATATGAAGTTGTTATTAGACGTATATGGTATATTATATAGGGTATATAACGTCATATAGAGTAGGGCGAACTGGTACTGATTCGATTTATGTATTAGCGTCGATGTTTAAAATTAGTTAAACTGATTATTCTTTACCATTGCGTTTAGGGACGAAATTTAATCGGTTGTTATAGTTAATAATCTTTTTTGCTTAATAATAAAGTGGAAGTTGATTTTGAAATTAGCGAAAGCAGCGAAAATGTTAGAAAATCATATGGTAGAATTTATGCGTATACTATAATAAGCAGTGCATGAACAGAATTATGATTTAGAATGGTGTAAGAAGAGAGTTTATTTGATAAAGAGTTGCATGACTCAAAAGTTGCAACCTCTGGTAAAGATGTTCAAATAAAGTATTACTTTTCTGTGAAGAATATTATGAGCAAAAGTAATAGCTTATAATAATAATACATACTATATATATATATATATTATTATATTATATATATATATTATACTATATTTTATAAATAATATATAACTATATAAATATAATTATTATTTATATATACATATATATATATATAATATATATATTATATATGTATATATATTTATATATATAGTATTTAAAATATATTATCTATATATATATAATATATATATACTTATATATTATATTATATATTATATATATATATTTAGTATTATGCTCGATAATGGATGTGATGTTTACGCGCATGGGATTATGAAGATTTTATTCGCATGGTCATAGGGCGACAGGGCTTAGCAAGCCGGCTGTTTTCTTTTGCTTTTAATTACTGCTGGTACAGCGTTGAAACTTATGGCCTAGCGAAGAGGAACTCTGGAGAGTCTGGAGAATCAGGTTTTGGAAGGCGGTAATGGATGATAGACAGATAGCTAGTTTCTATGGCGAAAGTGGTCGAAACCCAAGAACCCTACTGAGAGATGTTTACCGCGATGTCGAAGCTGTATGGCGTCCGATCAAACCATTTGCGGCCGGAAAATAGTCTTCTAGAGTGCTCAAGGGTTATAAGATGTTTCGGCAGCAAGAAGAAGATGGCTGGAGGCAACTGACAGTTGTGGCGAAAGCCATTCCTGGAGTTGTCTAGAGATTTAGAGACTTATATATATTATATATTCTATTTATATATAACCCCTGTGGTATATATATATTATATTATTAATATATAATATAATATATTATATGTAATTATATATATATAATTGATACTGTAGTATTTATATATATATATATTATATTTTATATATATACTATTATACTATATTAGATAAGTTTGGAAGTATATATAGTATGTACTTAATATAAAATAAATTAACGGATTTATATATGTAGTATAGCTGGGAATGTTATAGACTAACTGGAGTATCCTACATAATATTACTTTGTACATAATAGTTATATAAGTAGAGTATGATGATGTTTGATTATGTGATGTGGAATTATTTCGTATATATATACCATATAGCTAAATATTATCTACAGATAGGGTAGATATAAATATTATGATGTAAATTTATATAATAATATTATATATTATATATATATAATATAGTATTATGATATATTATTATTTATAATAATAATGATGTCTTATATGAGACTAGGGACAAACGTATTTATATTATCGAGAAGTCACTGTAATCGTCTATATACTATATCTATATGTATAGCTATTGAGTAAAGTATTCTGATGCAGTGATCGTGTTTTGTAGGATGTGTGGGTATTTTACTATTTACAGTGTTAATTTTTCGCTTTCGTCTTATTAATTTCAAGTTTTAATTTAAACACCTTTGATATTGCTTTAGTTTGTTTGGTACTCGAGGATTTGTTGATGATTTTTTTAATCGTAAAGATATAAGATAGGATTGAGGGTATCTAAGCATGGGAGAAAACATACATCGTTACCGGCTAAGTCTGTTAAGTCGGCTGAGATGTTAGATTGAGTAGAGACATGATCTTTAGTGATACTGTTTCTGTGTATAGATACTCTGTTAGTTTATATTTCATAGTATAGCTTACGGTATGCCCTGATATATAATTCAATCTGACTATCACATTACATAATTCTAGCTGTTTGTTACGTACGGTTTTTTAGCTTTTACCTTTACATTTTTTCTCTAGTTTTAATGTAGCTTATCAACAGTATTATTTTCCTGTTAATTTTTGCCTGTAGATAAATTGCTGATGTGTGAGGAAGTGCGTGTGGTTTATTAGACTTCTAGTGTTGTACATAGTTTACATTTTTACTGTACATAGGTTTTAGAATTTTCTTCTATTTTTTGTGAACCTCAAAAAATTATAATATTTTTTTAGTTTTTTAAGGTTTTAACGAAATCGGAAAGGTCACTTAATAATTTTTTTTTGGTGTGTAGGATTTTTATGTTATGATAATGTTATTTGTTTGTTGGTTTATTAGTTTTAAATTTTTATCCGACTTCCTCCTTTTGTTTAGGTCCGCTTTTGTCTTTATTGTTTGTGTTGTGTGTGAGAGAGAGTGGGTGTGTGTGTGAGAGAGAGAGAGTGTGTGAGAGAGGGAGAGAGAGTGAGAAGAGAGAGAGAGAAGGAGAGAAGAGAGAGAGAGAGAGAGAAGAGGAAGGGAGACAGGAGAGACGAGAGAGAGAGAGAGGGAGGAAGAGAGAGGGAGTGAGAAGAGGAGAGAGAGGAGAGAGAGAGAGGAGAGAGAGAGAGAAGAGAGAGAGAGATGGAGGGTGGGAGATGCGGGGTTTCTATTGACTTCACCAACATCCGTGGCCTTAAAGTCTAACTTTGCCTCTGTGACATATCATCTCAACTCTAACCCTATACTTTTGCTCTTGTCTGAGACTCAGATGGGTAAGAATTCATCCTCTAACTCTTTTATGTATCCAACTATAACTTATGTTCATAATTCCGTCTGAAGGGTGGAGAGTATGTGCTATGTAAACATTAATACTCGCTGTAAAACGTCTCGTGAATCTCGAATATCTCCTAACTTTCGATGTTCTGTGGCTCAAAATTCTTTTTCTTCCTTCTACTACAATAACTTGTGCTTCTGCTAACTGTTCTCCTCCTAATAGGAACAGATTTTCACTCTCTTCTTTCTTTGATGATATCTTAACTACTTCCACGAGACTTATATTCATTTTTCTCATTGCCAAACTGAGGTCCTCTATTTAGTGGATTTCAATGTGTACGAACACTGAATGGTTGGGGTCCTCTCATTCAACACCGATTTAGGTGGGGAGGAGGCCGAATTCATTCAGCATTCTCAACGATCTGATTAAATAATCTACACAAACCCACAACACATTCGGATCGTCCTAAACCAATTCTTGGAACACCACTTGACCTATGTTTCCAACCACTAGTCAGCTTCTCGTCTTAAAATACAAACTGTGCTTATATTACTTACCAACTTAATCTTTCTTAATTTTAATACTTTCTCTCCACAGCTCCATCCTGCCCGCCCTACGCGTTTTTCTTCTGGCACTTTGATCGGGCCGATTGGGGGCCTTGCGTTTGCTTCTACTGCTTCTACGGCCTAGACTATAATTGGATGAACTGCTCTTGTCTCTGGTACAGCTCGTACTTCTGCCGATAAGGTGGAAGCTGTAAATCGTTGATGGATGAGCAGGTTCATTCCCTTAACTAATCTTTCTCTAAATCTTTCTCCCCTCATAATTCATGGTTCGATCTCGTGGGCTGTTCTCCTGTCGTCATACAAGCAAGAGGAATTGCATATCGGGAATGTGAAAATTCTCGTTTTTCTAACTCTCTCACTATTTTCTGTTGAATAGAAAAAAAATCGTTTGGTCAGGGATACTCTTACGAACGGCAAAAGATAAAAGCGGGCTTTCATTCAAATCGATAGAAAGTGCGCTAACCCTCCTTGTTCCTCCCTACTGATAACCCCCTCTCTTCTGCGCCCTCTGCTAATCAACTCTAAATTAATCCTGCTGTAATCTGCTGTTTTTTCCCTCCTCTTATTCGATTATTTTCTGAATGGGTTTGGAGGGAACTATCCAGCTGAAAGGCTATTTTCTACTTCATCTATTTTCTTTTCTAATTTCACCCTGGACGATTCTGGCATTTCTCCTCTTCCTTTCTCTCCTCTTCAGTAACTTTTACTGCTTAAATTTCATATTTAATCTGATATATGTGATTCCTGATATCTACGAACATTTAATTAATAGCGGGTGGCCCGGATGGCAAATTCTCCCGAGTTTTGAGGGAGTGTGCTTACGTGCAGACCCGCCCCTCGTTCAAACTATATTCTCTATGTTCTCAATTACTAGCACTTTCGCTCAGTGTTGAGAGCACGTATCACGATGTTCACAACCTATTCGAAAAAGGGAAGCCCGCTTGATCCTTTCAACTATCATCACACTATAGCTTCACTTGTATTCCTTATTAAGATATCTTTTGAAGACTTCTCAATCTCGACTTCTTAGACCTCTGGAATCTCATTCTCTTCTCTTTCCGATCGCCAGTCATGGCTTTCGGCGTTCAAGTCTACTGGGCGATTTACTTTTCCTATTACCGATTGTTATGGTTTTCCGTTTCCGCTCTTAGGAACTACGGGGGAGGACTTGCGTGGTGGCGCTGCTTGACATATCATCCAAGCATTTGACCGGGTTTGGCACGCGTCAACTGCTCTCACAGGCTCCCCTCCTTTGGGTTTTTCCTTCCTTTCTTTTGCTTTACTGATGTTAGCTTTCTTTTCAAAGTCGCTCAATAATCGGGCTGGTGTTTTGAATGGAGCGACTTTTCTTTCTTTTTCTGTCAATAGTGGTGTTCTCAGGTTTTTTTTTATTGTCTACTTTTTCTACTTTCATTAATGATTCTTCTCACTGCACTTCTAACTCTATTTGACTCAATATGCGAGACCGATCGACCCTTCTCTTCAACTCGATTTCAAATATTCTGCTTCTCTCTTTACTCCTAGAATGTGCTCCTCGTCTCAATCTTCCGCATTCTATTTCGGTGATGCTGGATAGATTTCCGAATTGGGGTCGTCTCAAATTTGTGAATATTAATAAATCTTTAAAAAAACTCAACTTCTTCAATCTCCCTCTCTAAAACACTCTAACTTTTCTATTCTTTCGACGGTTCTCTCGTCTCTCCTGTTGACAAATATAAACATCCTTGGCCTGAACATAAACAAAAATGTCTTGGAACTCACATCACAACGGTTGCTAGGGGGCGGCCTCAAAGCTCGGAGTTTTGTTCAGACTGCGAGACTATTTTTCTTCTTCTCAGTTTACTCCAGTATACAAGGGTCTCATCCGCCTTGTATGGAGTTACTGTTCTCACATTTGGGGGAGGGCTCTGATTTCACCAGGCTTTTGGAGAGGGTCGAGTCCAAAGCCAAAGGCTTGAATAAATGTACTTTCCACTTCACTACTTGACCCTCTATCTCTGCGGCGGGATGTTTGTTGGAGTTTAATCTCTTTTCTATAGGTATCCTCGTAGCGGCAGGTGTCGAGGAGGAAATCTACTGTTTGTTTGGTGAGTTTGGGAGTTTATGGGCAGTAGCGTACCACGAGCCTACCTTTGTGAGTGTGGCGCTCTAAGGTCTCGGATAGCACACTATAGGGGTGCTCTTGCTATGTCGTGATCTCACGGTAGTTGTTTTTGTTATGATCAGAATTTTTTGTGGTGGGCTTAGAGGTGTAGGTGATAATGGTGTGATTTCCTCCAGGCTAGTTCGCCTGGGTTTGTGTTTGATGCGGTTGCTTCCTTCTTTTTTTTTGCATGGAGTATTGTTATCGTACTGAGGTAGGGGCATGTTATCTGTACAAATGTAGTTATCTGTTTCTGTGGAAACTGTCTTCCAATCTTCTGTGTTTCCTGCGGAATTTAATCTTCCTCTCTCTTATTTTAAATCTTGCGTCTGTGCTCATCTGCGCGTAATTGCGACACGAGCGAGGATGTAATTTCGCGGGGCGTGTAACACCCGCCCTTCCCTAATATGGATACGGTGAGGCTCTGCCCGTGAGCGGTGGTGTAACTGTAAAAAAAAAAAAAAAAAATATATATATATATATATATATTGCGTCACATTCTTGATACTAATTGCATTTGTGTTTGAAAGATAGAAAATATAGAAACAGTCAGAAGTCACAGTCTCGGTCACACTAAAATAGATTGGCCGAATCATCCAACATGCTCATGCAACGTGCAAACCCCACACAGCAATCTAGGCCTTGTCAATATCTGACACAAAGTAAAGGTTAGTTTATACACCAACTAGGCTGCTATTAAAAGCAAAAACTATAGCTAAGGTATACACATACTAGCCACAGGTCTGCGGAACCGGCTCCGGCTCCGGCTCTTATTAATAATTCCTTCCCCATTTACACAAAGTCGTTAAATTCTCTAAGATACAAAATATTTATGGTATAATAAAAAAAGAATGGTTTCTAGTAACACCTTTATCTTGACTATAAAATATTAAAAAAATATTTTATACAAAAACAAAATTTTTAAAAAATTAAATAAATTATAATTTACTTTCTTCCTAACTTTTAAAATAATTCTTCTTTGAACTATAAACTGTCTGAACATATGTAATATAATTTTATTCAAAACAGTTTTTTCTTAAAAAAATAAAATTGTTTCAATAAAATCCTCTTTTAACGATGTCTTTAGATCCGATTTCTATTAAAAAGATATAAAAGATCCAAGTTTATGATACTTTTCAAAAGAATTCTATAAAAATGTTAAAAAAGTAACAAAAGTTTAAAGTTAATGATACTTTTTAGTAGGATTCTACTAAAAATGATCATTTGTTCCATTCTTTAATAATTGAATATATTATTCCAGGAAAAATGTACTACCACGTTGTACTCGTTGCACACTTTGTACAAAGCACATTTTTAGATGTTTGCTGGTGTATGGATTTAGATTTAAAATGTTAAAGTCAATAGGAAGTGAGAAAGTGGATGAATGAAGTGTGTTTGCTCAATTATTACCAGTAGTGGTCATGAAGAATGAGCATAGCATTTAAAGTCTTGGGTCAGAGGATTGGACAAAGGAGAAAGGACTCTCTCTCTCTCTCTCTCTCTCTCTCTCTCTCTCTCTCTACATATATATATATATATATATATATATATATATATATCTTATATATATATATATGTCAAAAATATGCATATTATATATATATATATATATATTATATATATATATATATATATATATATATTTATATATATATATATATATATAATATATATATATATATATATATATAATATATATATATATTATATATATATATATTATATATATATATATATATAATATATATATATATATATATTATATATATATATTATATATATATATATATATAATATATATAGCACCAAGCTAACTTAAATTATTACTGTATTTATATATGTCAGTGTGGACGGCTAATAACCTACTCTAATTAATATATACTACTAACCAGCCATTAATAATTAACCTAATGTAGGTATAAAGATCAAAATCAAATAAGGTATTTATAAGTATTTTTATCATCTCTATGTAATAGTATATAATATAATATTATAAACTTATATAAATGTGAAACTATAAATCAGTATCATTTATAACACTACAATCAACCATGAACTGAATTAATAATAACAGCAATCTAATTAATACAAACTTTAAGTCAATTAAGCTGAATACATTTATAGACTAGTGATAAGTAAAAACAAGTATTTTTCATTTTGTTAATGTATATATATATTATTATTTTTCAATTAAAATGAGCTGATTATTATTATTATTAAATTACATTGACTAACCATTCTCTCTGTGACAGAGTTTATTTTTCTAAATATATTAAATTTGTCATCTATTTCTATAGCAAGAACTTCAAGGATATCAACCAATTTCGAGTCATCGTTGTGCGTTTGTATCGTTCTATTGATATTTACTTCATAAATGTTCTAATACACCTATTGATGCACGCTATGATAAAATGGAAGTAATATAATGAGCTCTTGCATCTCTCGCTATCTGTAACACACAATTATGTGATTCATTTGTGAACAGTTCCTTCATCTCATATTTGATGTATCAGCAAGATTGCGATACAATTCTTCTTCATATTATATACAGTATACAGTGTAATGTACATTAGGATGATAATACTTTGTCATTACCTGCTCACATCACATACATCCGCAACTATATCAGCGCCGGAATAATCCAACACACTGTCACACTATCACCACAACACACACACACACACAGGAGCATAGCTAACACAAACACATCAACTACAATAAGATCATCACACAACCACAACTGTCGCCATCAACACTAACACATCACGTCAACTTCTGACATCACCACACTACACACATTATTGATCAACATCGTTTAAGGGTGTGCATATTAATTTTCTAGTTATTTTTATATTTAAGCATAATCTTGTTAGCTTTTTCATATATAGTAGTGAATTATATGTTTGATATATCGTAAACTAAGTGTAAAATACCTTATATATTAATATATCATCCTCCTCTACATTAAAGGAAGGTTCGAGAAAAGGATGCAGCTGTGCGATTATTATTACATCAAGTAGATGATGTATTTTAAATATTGTCACACGACTTAGTATGAATTCAACATACGTCTATTTTATTTAAACCTAATTACTTTATCTGATTTAGTTAACTTATCCCAGTTATATTATGAATTATATTCTCATCATTAAGCTGATTCTCAGAATAATTATATCTTCGTAGTAATTAAACAAACACTATATATCCTCTATAACCACTAATGCTAATAGCTATATATATGTGCAGACCATCACTCAAGATAAATATTCTTGATGATGATCCTGAAGCATGTCCGAGGCTCTAGTACATTCTATACTCATCACGAATATTCTCAGAAGGCCCTCTTCAATCACTAACTCATCATAGCAATCACCCTGCAGCCACACACACAAGCGACAATCACACACACGAGCACCACACACGAACACGAACCGCCACACACCAATCTACTAGCGACACACATTCTACCATTAACACAAATCACACTCGCTCAACATACACACACACACTCGGTCATCAGTGCATGGTAGGACTCGAAAAAGGCTTAGCTTATTGTCTAGAAGGATTACACATTACTTCAAAACGCGATATTAGAGCATTGCGCCGAAACTTTTTAATAGTAACAATTACAGTACACAATTTCATTAGGAAAAAAGAAACGCAATTGGATATACGTCTGTATATTACCAATGTTTAATTTAAACAGAAAGGGGGAACGGCAGCTTAAACTTATGACAAACGCCATGAGGATAGCAACGTTTGAGTTAAAAATCGTTTATTTGGCGCAACTAATACAACGCTCACTTTTTTAATTGGCTCTAGCCATCGATCCGAACTAAATTTCTCTCTTTGCAGACCAACATTTGAAAGTCAAGAAAAGTTTCAAATACCCAGCTGAATGACAATCTAGTGTTATATAAAGGAGTATCGCAAAGATCTCAACAGATATCCAAGTTCACAACTTAGTATTATGGTATATATTTTCGTATTGAAGTCCTAATAATCATACTAACAATCTAATATCATAAACATACAACAACAATAATACTCATTATATATTATTCATAACAATCTAAAAACGAATACTATTCATATCTAATCAACAATCATAATTATTATTACTATAACTTGCAAACAAAACAATAAAATCACAACAAATCGAACAATTAACATTTAATGCTCACCAGATTAAAGCATTCTGTGAAGGCAGAAAGTTTCTTTTCTGTTTGATAATTGACCGCATTGCATAGGCTCAAGCACCACATAATTACTCCAATATAACTTTCAGACCGATCCTAGGGAATTAAACATCATCATAAATACGTATAATAACATATTGTAATTTTATTCACATTAAATAAGCTAACAATGACATTTAACTCAAGATACAAGTAATAATATACATGCTACAATAACAAAATCTAACAAACCTTACGCTAGAATAAACACTAATGTAACATTATATTAACATATAATGATTATCCATTATAATCATTAATACAGCAGATATATTAATGATACTAGCACTCAAGTAATACATAAAATCGTAACTCATTAATTCACACTTTTTTACAAAGCATATATATCTTATATATAAGCATAATCAATGGTTAATTTATTATATATATATTACTAATTAACATACTGTTATTACTTACATACATCAGATATTATATAATTATAAGAAGTATTTTCTGTAATATCTATTGTGATTACCAAACTAGGTATTTACTTTTAAACAAATATTACTAACCATCGGAGTATATTAATGGTTCTTTAATTCATTGAAGATGCGGTCCGAGCCACTAGCATTAATGACATTCATATATATCAGGATCTCATCATTGACACCTTCACTGTAACTCAAATAACATGATACTTACTGACTCACAGGTACTTTAACTTATCATCCTTAGCAAGATGACAGTGTTTTCTTAACTCTAGACTCAAACCACTGTTGAAATCCAAGTAGTTTGTTATCTAATAAACATAACCATATAAGTCATCTCATCAACTTAACACCTGCTAATAAGTAATATAACATTTGTTACATTTAACAATACGTTAAACTCCATATTCACACTTTTATTATATATATATATACCTAATGACTAATATACTATAAAAGCAATTCAACTCTGATTTAATTTTACAATTAAAATATAGTAAATATTATTATAACATAAGCCCCATTACTGAAGTCTTATGTTATACCTATAAATAAAAGAACCTAACTATAAATATAATTGTAAAACTATAATTATAACTCAATAGTTTAATGCATGAAAATCACAGAACATACTCTAAAATAATAATGATTTCTTTATATAATTAAATACTATATCACATATACGAATTTTATATAATATATAGAATCAGCTGTAAATTACAATAACTCAAAATGCATCTAAAGTAGACTATCATACAATTAAATGAGTTCATAAATCTATTAATTAATTACTATAATATAACTTCATTCCAATATTATATCATTTATAAGAATAATTTTTAAATGTACTCATAAGGATTATCTATTAACTTATTAATAATTTATATTACCTCTACGATCGTATTTATTATTGAGATATTATATCAGTGTACTCTGTAACTATCCTGAAAATTCACTTATTCTTATCATTAATTCTCATATAATTGGTGTGTAATATGATTATTTTTTTGTCTTATATTTTAGTGTGCAGTTACTTTTATATACTCTACGATTAATGTGTGTCTCCTTATTTTCTCTGTCTATATCTTTATCAAACTGTCATGTGTATAATAGCTCCGTTACTATACGTACATCTATCTCTAACATAATAAATCTCATCATTTTAAATTATTGCAAACTTTTTTTCTTTTTAAAAATGCTTTAAAATCAATTTTATCTACTTATTTGATTAAACAGTTTGTAGTAATAAATAATTAATAATCTAATGGATCTAATGAAATATAAACTAATATACATAAATTAACTTCAAATTCTACGATACAAATGTTTTAAATTAATTAATATGTAATTGAATGTACATAATAATATTAAGAAAAATAGTAGATAATTGAATCAATTAATAATAATAGAAGATAAATTAACAATTAGATCAATTAATAGATAAATAACTAATTAATGTCACTTTTATGAATTAATTTAGCACCTCAAATATAAACTTAAACCTATTGTATAACTCTCACAGTTTCTGTTACAATTAAACTTATAATAATTTAAATAATTCATATTAATAAGAATTTAACACAAGGATTAAATAATATCTTACCAAAGCCTAATACAATTATTATTTTATCATTATCTCATTGACAATATTAGTTTAATTTATAGATTTTTTTCCATCATTTATGTCATTAATGTAATAATTATTGTAAAACTCATCCATTACAATTGACGAATAAACAGTTTATAATATTCATTAATCAATAAGAGTATCTAAAGCAACACAGACCTTCCGAGAGAAAACCCAGGGGGATTTGCTCGAATCCCCTTGTATAACACTAAAAATGCTTTAATACTCAGGATATAATTGGTTATCATGAAAATTATATTCTCCTTCCGCAACTCTATAATCAATCTCGTATTTTAATATTGCCAAATGCCAAATATTAATTTGTAGAAAAAACTGGAATTAAATATAAGATCACTAAATTATATAAAACTTAAAGGGAATTTATGTTAGCTTTTCTCTTAATTCTGATTTAGAACTGTAAGTCAATCTGTAAGATACATATACTATTAATAGAATTCACACTAATATAAGTGGATGCACTCGAAGTAAATCCACATTCTTCGTAATACTAATACTGAGTAATCCCTGTAAGAAGTAGCTGAATATTAAGAGACTGGAATACTAATAGCTTTTAAACATAACGCGGTCACAGCACAATAGAGGCTAATTTATAATTATAATTTATATTTAATTAATATGGACAGTGATAATGTAATGAATTATAATGGTGACTATAATGTATGGTGGTATCTGAGTATTGTAGTGTGAATTTTGAATTATATTATAGAATAATTTAACTAATTATATATGGGTCGTTAAAAACGTTAAAATTTGTTTAAGTTATAAACACTAATTAAAATATTTTTCATAGGAATATTTTAATTTATTTTATTTTATTATTTTTTACTTCTAATTTATTATCTTTGACATTCTAAACATTTTATTTTCTATAAATATGTCACGGTTAAAATAATAAACTCTATTATATTAATAGAACACCAACATTTGTTTATATACGAATGTATATATTATTAGCTTAAGTCACACTGCCTACCTAGGTCTCCAGCAATCAAATCCGTGAGTTGCCACTACCAATAACTAAGTATAATTAATAATAATCATGATAATAATCACTAATAATATAATAATTTTCTCTTAGAATATCTACTCCATTTTTCACTTCATTCATTTCATTCTTTATTATATTCTATCTCTATCACTTCCATTTTAAATTCTTCCTATCCTTAATCCTCTCCACATTTGTTACTTACATTATTCTATATTATATTATTACTAATATTTATTCTATTTTACTTTTTCATTTACAAACACAAAGCAATTAAGGTGTCCTTTTACTCTATCAGTCTTAATAACTTTACTTTTTTTCTTACGTTATTTTTAATTTAGATTTTGATACACCTTTTACTTAAATAAATCTCACGTTAGGGAGTCCTGGACTCCGAAGGTCCGTTAGAATGAGACTAAGACCAAACATACTCAGTACATCGTTGATCTCCATAAATCTAACTCTATACAGTGTCTCAAATATTTTAGTGTCATCTCAAAAATCTATAGCTGAATATATGTGTTTGAGATTTGTTTATATCTTTTAATAGGCGGTTGGGCTAAGCAGGTGTTGTTCTCTTCTCTCCCCTCTCCGGGGAGTTGGAGAGACAAACCTAAAGACGTTTACGCTAGGATCGTTACATTCTAGTGTCTTTCCGACATGATTTCTTCATCTGTGTGACTTACGTTCATATCAATAAAGGTGTGGCTCACATTCCAAATTTTAGCCCATGGACGTTGTTGCTCGACAAAAATATACCACTCGAGATCGTCAGTGCAACTTTTGCTAGTGCATATCTGCTATTGTTGTGACCATTACGGGCAAACATATTTGATGGTACTCGTCTTCAATGGTGTGAGTCAAACACCCGAGGCGCCAATTAAGTTTTTACTTTAGGGTAGTGTATACTTATATATACTCATAGCGTGTACAAACCAAACTTTCGTACTCTATACTAGTGATGAATCATATAGTTTTAATCATCAACACAATATCATATAGTATAATAATATATATTATATTACTCCAAGTTTTTAGTAAATGGCTCGATTATATATAGTCATTATTATTCCTATCATATTCTCTGATGATAGGTGGAGCTGTTTGTACTCTATAGATTTACTCAAGTATCGGTGCTATATATACATAGCTATCATGAGTACGGTGCGGTGCGGTAATGATACACGCAGAAGGTGTAGTCAGCAGGAAGGTCTAAAAAAACAACTCAGATAGAGTGTTTCTCATCCGATGAAACTCTTCTTTCTCAGACGCGTTAAATATTAATAATATAGAAAATTGATGGTAATAAAATAATAATAAAAATTTAATACACAAACAGACGGAGTAGAGAAAGTTATCAGACTCATAAAAGTTAACAATCGAGAGAAATCCCTTCGGATTAAATAGGGATCTTGAATCTCCAGTATTAAGCACATACCCATTCTCTTGCCCACCCTATTTTTATTCATTCCATTTCCTTAATTCTCACACAGCGAGCAATAAACTAGGAGCGTAAGGCGCGAACAAATTTATTTCACGATATATTGAAGACCCATCTGGGGCGGACGACCACTCCTCTCTTATGTTATTTCCGCTTTACTTTATACTACTTAAGATCTCTCATTCACCGACCTTGAATTTTTAACTAATCGTGCTCTTGCTAACTATCGTGTGAACTTATTTTGACCATACAACACTTGTCTTATATATCATATGTTAATCTATTATCATAACTCTCTCTGAAAGATTCTCTCAGAATCTCTGAGAAGATAAAATATTTACCTCTTTATATACTTTTAAGCCCTTTGAAATTATGAAAAAATAAAAATGAAAAAAAATAAAGTGAATAAAAGGCAATATACGTTATTGGAGCTAGCAGATTGCTGTGCTGGTCAACCAATAACAATGAGATGCTATGATCAATACACGCAGATGGGTAAAAAATATATAAGTTACGAATATAAATTGTTCTAAATATAAGTGCAAGATTGAATAAGGGGTATGTGGTGGATATCATTAGTATATATATAAATGCCCTTGAAAAAGCGGATCAATTACATCATCTGATTGTGAGAGAAAGAGGAAGAATGAAAAGAACCAGTAGCAAATAGCGGAATTTGATCAAAGACAAAAGCAGTGTGAATCAATCTTTCGAATTGTGAAGTATTAGAGGAAGATAGAAAGCGATATTAGAGGTGCAGGAGATATCACGTAGTTAAATCGTCCAAACTATAAGAGAAAATATCACTCTCTGATATAACTTTGAAAGTTCTAGATACAGAATGCGATTACTCTTAATTAAAAAATTACTCTACATGACTTACAAGAAACTCAAGAAAGAGGCACACTGATTTGGCGAAAATTAGAGGCTCATGACTACACGGAATAATACAACTGGTGCATTTCGAGTAGCCAATGAGTGATAAGAATTACTAGGGTAACATATCAACCGCGGACCCTTATAGAGGAAACTCCCTAACTGCGCCAGTTAATATCAAACGGTTCAAAATACTACTCTACATAGACGTGAAGAGATGATGGAAGATAGAATTATACCAAGTCAAAGCTGATGTCCAACATAGATATGACTGTTCCAATATCCAAGCCAAAAAAATACTGGGGATCAGAGTCCGGAAAGTGTGTGATTATTTCGAAGGGAAGTTCATACTATAGACCAATTCATATATCTCAGATCTGTGTGAATGAGCATGAGAAGATAGGACTAAATGAGCAGCATAAATAAAATTGTGTCAGGACAAATCACACACAAAATGCCCTCATCAGTTTTAATTGGTGATAGAGAAGAGAAGATTTACAGTGATGACGTCCTCGAGAGCAATATAAAAGTTTGTGTACAATAAATCGAACAATAATATAAGTATTTGGTGTACTGTCACTAGCGAAACCTAAGGCACAGTGATATAAGTAACAAAATACAATGCTTCACAAAAAAAAAAGAGGTCTTAATTTATACTGATAGAATTGATTGGACACGAGAGACTTTAGCGCAGAAACATAATGTCGTAGCCAAAACGCCTTTACCCACAATACTGATCTTTAGTGAGACAAAGAAACAATGTCGATAAATAGAAAGTTTGATATAAGAAAAATATATAGATTAGCATAAGGAAGGTAGTTATAGCAATGAGAGCAAAAACATTAAAGACCAAGATATGATGGCTTTAGTCATCTCAATCCGGTTGCGCAGGTGATATGTAAGGAGGTGGCCAGGGAAAATTTTTATGTCGCTTACACAAACTCTTTTGCCAGTAGAGTCTCTTGGTCCATCTGTTTTGACAATTTTCCCCACCACGCAATAAATATTTTTCCGAAAATCAGCTGAGACTACACGCTTTCCCCTTCTAGTTGGGATAAGATTGAAGTAAATTATATTTTATTTTTTTTTTAATAATTAGTTAAATATTTAACTAGTTAATTAATATTATTATAATTTCTTGAGGGAATCCATCAATCTAATATACTTGAAACTACTTTATATTATTCTCAAATCAGTTGCGGATAACCTCATAGTTAAGTAATAGTATTAATAGGCAGCTTTAATATAATGGTGATTCAAAGGATATAATATGTATTAAAAATAAAATCTAACAAAAAAAAATTATATTCCTATCCTGTCCAATAATATTAATAATAATATTAACACTAAAAATATTTTATATTGTAATAATTATATTATATAATAATTTTTTACTATACGTTTCTCTATTTTAGAGATCAATTAGATCAAGAATTTATTTTCTTTTTATTATGTGAAATACCATATTCCATTTATATATATTCCATATTAAATATATATATAATATTATATATTATTATATAATATACAGGTTGTGTATTACTTTTTCAGCAACATAATTTTTGGAATGGTAAGCCTGATAATTAATGTACCATTAAAAGTGTTTTGTCTTCACTAAAGTTACCTGTTATACTAGTTCCTCATTTAGTAGATATTATAGATAGTATTAGGAAGGAGCAAGTAGTATATAATGTGAATAATAAAATGATTAGTTGTTAAGATTATTATTTGGTGTTTTTAATGATTCCGTAAGATGTTGTAGGGAAGATTTATTATTATTTATTATTATTATTTTTTATATATTTAATTATTTAATTTAATATTATTTTTATATATAATTATTATATTAATTTATTAATTATAATTTATATTATTTTATATATATATATATTTCATAAATTTTAATATTATTATTAAATGCAATATTGTTATAAAATATTTCATTTTAATTTATTCATTGTTTATTATTGATATAATATATTTTAAAATTTATATATTATAATCTCTTTTAAGAGTATTTGTTTGGAAATTTTTATTTTAATATGGGGCTAATATAGCTATATAGTAGAATATCCGAACAAAAAATTTTACATTAGTTAATATTTTATTTTGCTTATTTTTTATTTTTTTATATTTTCGCTTTATATCACCTTTATTTCAATTTTTTATATTTTATACTGTCTCAGGTCCATGGTAAATGCCTAATTTTTATTTTTTTTAAATTAAAGCTATCTCAATTACAAAAGATAAAATTACATTTTATTCTTTTATTACATAATTCTTTATTGCTTTAATTAATATTAATATTTTTATTACTTTAATTTATATAATTTCATATTAGAACTATTTATATATAATTTATAATTATATTAAAATTATAACATAACAATTTGAATTATTTATGGATTATTGTTACCTTATTAATATTATTATTATATAATTATATAATTATTATTATTATTTATAATTTATGTTATATTAGATTATTAATTATATATATTTATATTATTATTTAGTTATTTATATTTAATTATTATTGACATAATTATTTAAATTATTATTCCTTGGTTATATAAATTTTTATAATTAATTAATATAATTTTAAAATATGAATAATATATAATTTAATATTTTATAATTATTTTAATACAATTTAATATTATTTTATGTAATTTGTTATGTAGTATTTAATAATTATTTTACTTATTATTTAGTATTATTATATTTCTTGTATTATTTAATTCCTTCAAATTATTATATTTATAATTATAGTTATTATTATATAACTATATTATATTAATTTAATCAATAGATAATATTATTATATCATAAATTAAATATATGTTATTATAATCCCTTACTTTCTGGAAAAAAAAAGCAATTGAAGAATATTGTCTTTCATGATAATCATCAGGGAAGATATTATATTATTTAAGTATATCTGACTATTTATTATTTGTTAATTTATTTTATAGCGTATTATTGCTTGTATCTCTCACTAGGGAAATATAATCTAGTCCATCGATATTAATCTATCCAACAATTATAATTCTACTGTATATAAGTATTTATTTATATATAATCATACCTATCTTACATTATATTAAAGATTGAGCACCTATTCAAGCAACCTTATTTATTATAGCATAGTGTCCAATATTTAGAGACAACATAATACCGCCTGTTCATAGGTTACTATTATTACTATTTATAATTGTCTCAGAGTATTATCTCACTTAGTTATTAAGCCAAACACTCGTAATTCAACATATACTATACGCTAGACTATTAAAACTACCTATAAATATATCATCATCATACCTTTATTGCATATATTCTAACTCATTATTACCTACTAAATTGTGAAAGTAAGAATCTTTTACATATAGGTAACTTTAATTGTATAAGACAAATAACTCGCTTATTTATTATATTTATGAGCTGGTATTCCGATGTTTTTAATCCTTAAATATATGCTTCAATACCCTTATACTACTTATTTCGTAAACACCCTATTGTAATTATAATATATATATATATAATATAATATATATATATATATAATTAATATATATATTAATATATATATTATATATATATATAATATATATATAATATATATTATATAATATATATATATTTAATATATTATATATAATATATATATATTAATATTATATATAATATAATTATTAGCGAAATAAGGTAAAGAGATATAATATA
>JABUQX010079957.1:0-2500 GCA_015478945.1 Trachelipus rathkii
TGGATTGAACATAACTGTATCATAATACTATACTTTCATTTTGTTTCGTCACAGACAGTCTGTAACCAAAACGAACATGCCCTATCAAAGACCAAAATCATTCTGAATCTTGCAAAATGAAAAAAAAATTCCAACTCAAAATATTGACTCAAAATTGACTCAAATTCAGGTTAAACTAAAATCACAAGCGCAAAGGTCACACAAATGATCGAGTCATTTTCTCAAAAATTTAACATTACATTATCTATTTTTTTCTTATATATGCGTAATTTTGGTCTATCATTCGCCATTGAAAATAATTATTTGTCATTTCCTTAAGAAACACTGAAATATTTTACATTTTATAAAAAATTGTACGTTTTAGTTAAAATTCAATAGTTGTCTTAAATATATTTATATTGTGACACTAACCTATTTTTTTAGAATTATATTTTTAATAAAATTAAATTTCCAGAAATGAAGACCTTGAAGTTTATTCCTCTTTTTGTGATTGTCATCCTATTGGACTTTTCTCCAGCATTTGGTGGACCCTTGACAGGTAAGGTCTTTCATTTATCATTTTTAAATTTAAATTTTTCTGAATTAAAAAAAAAAGATCTAAATCTAAAAATGTAAAAAAAGCCGATTGGGGTTGGCTAACGCACCTGTGTGGTGCGGTTGCATCAATAGTAAAGTGCAGTACGGTGTGCAGTGCGCATTGCAAAAGAGGTTAGGTTCTGTGCAAAAAGAAAATTGGTGGTGCGTTGCTGGTGGATGATCTCCTGATGCGGCACGGTGTGGTAAGTTGAGGTGTGGTGTGTTGAGGGAAATTTTATTGCTCAGCTATGCCTAGAACTGATAAAACATATCAAATGAAGCGATATGTGTAATTTTTCATGTAGGGTTTTGTAAATGTAGATATTTCGATTTGTGTGTAGATATCTTTCAGCTTGATAAAGTTAGAAAGAGACGTCAAGTGATGGAAAAAGTTGTGGATGTTGACAGAAGTTATGGCAATAAAAGATTGAGCTAAACAGGAAGTAATTAACACCCGTTATACACACTTGACAATGATGAGATTGACCATGATACATTTCTGGAAGTTGTAAAACTACTTCGGAAATATGATTCCTGTGCTGCCGATCATCTATCTCACGTTGTTCATAACATCAAGAAGCACAATGAGAAATCAACGAATTCACCAGTAACTTTGATATTTAAAACTACAGTGAATTGCGTTTTCACAGTTATTCGGGATAAGATACGTCAGTGGATTTTCTAATGGATGTAGCAGGTATGTTTTCTATGTAAATTAATACCACTAAAGATATCTCAGAACAAGACCAGTGCTCTGTTGCTGATAAAATGTTGATAGCACTGGTACTGTTCAAGAAAGATTAGTGTGTATGGTGAAATGTGATGAATCTACTGGAGAAGCTTTGTGCATCTTGTATCTAAGATCATGTTGGATTTAAATTTTGACTTCAATAGCTGTGTTAGAAATTAAACTGATGGTACAGCAAAAATTCAGAGGTGCTACAAAGGCTTCAAACTCTCTTTTCAAAAGAAGCTCTAATTCAGATAAATGTTTGGTGTCATGCACCTATTTTTTATCTCGTTATATCAGAAGCTACTAGTTTTGTGGTAAATAGCGAATTATTATCGCTCTCAATACTGAATGATATCACAGTATTTTTCGGGAATCTTATCAGCAAACGAATATCTGAAGTCAACATTCCTCTAGTGCGAAACGAATGGGAACAATTGGAGAAACTGGAAGGTGGTCAAAAGATTCCGCTTTGAAGAAGATATTTGTTTCATTCAACCACCCGAATAGAGGGCTTTTTATGGAAGTTATCACTAATTGTAATACCATATTTAATACTAGATCCAAGCAGCTAAGTTGTAGTACTCCATTATAATTATTTGTAAAAAATTTAAATTTATGTTCGAACATATGCTAAAATTTGCCCAAGCAAAATTTTAGCATAAGTGAAATGAAGTAATATATAAACCCGCCTTGTCTAGATACTCACCCAATCACTAAAATCACTAATTCAGATTTACTACCTCTCTCCCGAAACTCAATCGCCCGAAAATAAGCCACCCAAGAAATTCTAATCTCAGCTGGGGAGGTAAACAGCCGGCTAGGTCACCGAGAAGCCAAATCTTCGACTCGCAAAACTCAAGAACGAAAGTCGCCGAGAAAGGGAGGTAAAACATCAGCTAAGCAGAGACCTATCCAGAATTTGAGAGAGTATCTCATAAACGGGCAATTGTGTTACCTTTATGTTAAATAAATACATCGTTGAAAATATGGATTTTTAAACCCAATCATTATCTTATATAGGGACTTGCTCTCAACATAACCACCACCATAGCAAGACTTCCCTATATAATTGGTGAACCCGGAGAAGAACACCCAGAACTTCAATCAGTTCCTTCTGATAAGCAAAGGAAAACAATTCAAATAAAAAAAAAGAAAAAAGAATACTAAAACTTCAAAACCAGATCACTCTAA
>JABUQX010079957.1:7500-35000 GCA_015478945.1 Trachelipus rathkii
TAGTCTTTGCTCCTTAGATATATTTATTGTTCTGGAATGCTACTCCAAAATATTTTTAGTCATGCCTTGCATCATTCTGCAATCTCAGTTTCACAAGTTTTTCGGGCGAGTCCCTCATTTATAAGTAAACAAAAAGAAAGTAAAATAGGATCAAAAGATGTTTTTTGAGTCGTTCACTTAAATTTTTTTGTTATCATTATTTTTTATAAATTTTAAATATTATTAACAGGGTTGGCACGGAAAAAATCAATTGATACAAATGAACTGATTTTTTCACTTGATTTTTTGCTCTAAAAAATCATGATTTTATGATTATTTTGATTTTTTGCTTTTGTATATATATTTTTCCATTTTTTTGTATATTTTAGTGATTTAACGTCAATAGAAAGAAAAAATTAAAATAAAATATTATAGTAATGCTACTCTGGTCCAAATTCTTACACTACTGTCAACAAAGAATCATGTTTCAAACTATTTTATTCCTGATGTAACATTTATCAATATTACAAATAATCCGTAACAAGTCCGTAACACTCTTTAGTGTTGCTGTTTCATTGTGTCATAGACTATAGGCCCTATTTTAAAATTTTGATTCACATAGATTGAATAAATCACTTCAAAAATAATACTATATCGAACTTAAAAAAAAGTTTGTTTACAATTTAATTTCTCGTGGTCACGAATCTGAAAAAATCTTTCCTGATTTTCCATTTTGATTTATATAAAATGAATAAAATTCAATAAATCACTTAAAAATAATACTACATCGAACTTGAGAAAAGTTTGTTTACAAATTATATTTCGCGTGACGTCACGAATCTCAAAAAATCCAAAAAATCCAAAATTGATTCTTTTCTCAAAAGATAAAAAAAATCACCAACTCCGATTATTAATGTCATTTTGTAATACATTGAATGAAAATAAATTAAACTTCCTTTTTCATTAATTTAATATTAAACAAAAGTATTATTTCCAGTCCCCAATATTCAGTGGCCAAATTAATTTAAAAATAAAACAATAATAAAAAATAAGAAAATAAAATAATATATATGGTATAAGGTGCATAATATACATTACACAATATATATATTTTTTTAACACTGGGAGCGGGCCAAAATTTAATTCTATAAAGAATTTCATTTTGATGAGTATGTAAACTAAATTTGAAAAAAAAAACTTCAGCCCCCAGGAAGGACTTGCGTCCTGTCAGTCGGGCCCATCGAGAAAGGTCCTAGGGAACACGGGCCTAACGACCAACCTGCTGGCTGGCCAGGCCTATCGTGGAAGCCAGAAAGTTTCCCATTGACAGCAAAGCATGCGGCCAATGTACTCATTAACGTCTGAGTGCGACGAAGCTAGAGTTAGTAGAGAATAGCTCACATTCTCTCGCTCCAACCCAAGTCTCGAACCTGGACCCCTCGCTTGCATGCCTAGTGCTCTACCACTAAGCTAGGAGCGCTCTAAATTTGAAAACAAATTTAATTAATATTGCTTTTTCAAATACATATCAATGTCTTTGTTACACAAGGACACAGATACCCATCTGATTTTTAGCTCTAGATATTAAAGTTGCCCTTGATTTATGAGCTATTTATGTAGCTCTCTACACTGAACAGCAGCTTTCCTTTATCGTTGTCAATATTATTATTATCATTGATAGTGGTTGAAACTGTTTCTGATATATTTTCATCAAATTAAGTTTAATTTTTTATTAGTAATATTATATCAGATATATGTCTGTATATAATTTCTTGGTTAGGTTTTTGAATTCTTACAGACACGGTTTCTCCTAAATTATTATTTGTAATTCGTTTTACAGTTCACATACTGAAGAAATATGGTTTGCAAAATTTTTCTTTTATAGCAAAATATCTCTAACTTTCAGTGAAATGTGATTTTATTGTTTATATTTATTTTGCTGATTAGGGGAAAGATGCTACAGATTATTCAAAAATTCACAATAATACAAATCATTCAAATTAGATTTAACTTTTCTGTATTTTTGTAAAGTCAAATATAACTTATTCTGATCAGGTTCCGAAGGAGGCTAATCAGGATCATCTGAATGATCCGCGCTATCATGAGATAAATGAGGAGAAACAACCATGGATGGAACCTCATATCCTTTCAACAAAATCTCCGGAGTTATTGCAAATGGGATATTTGGATCCATCTCAGGGTTTCTTAATATTGACTTAAATGATACAGGCCTTTTATTTATAAGCATATTTGATTCCTTTACTAATCAAGAAAACTCGTCTTGCTCTAAGATATTTTTACCTATAGCACAATATATAATGTTCTTTTCTTGTTTGACTAAGGATTCAATCAAACCTCCCAGAAAACTGGCTTTTCCAGGGTAGGGTGAAAATTCTAAAACTTTTATTTTTAATTGTTAAATAATTTTTAACATCTACATCATTAATAAGGTTTTTGATATATTATACTGAGTTTACTATGCTACTACGTTGGTCACTGACTAAAAGTTGTGGAAATCCAAAGTCAAACACAGGAAATTGAAAAGCAGAAATAAAAGACTTATTATCTACATTTTTGAAGAGAATAAGTTTTACAGCTCAGGTATATGTCAAAATTATAATCAATATGTAAACCTTTTCTAATACATTATTTATTTTTATACTAAATGGTCCAATGTGGTCAAGAAACATTTCTCTGAAGGGTATTTAAAAAGGATTTATTCTATAATCTTTGTAATGATTTTGATTAATTTTAATAGTTCTAATATACATTAGTTTATATTTTACGCAGATTTTAATACTTCTCTTGTCTACAGAGCATGATGTAGGAGCGTAAAGCTCCTTTAAATGTATAGCCAAGAGTTTATATATACCTAAATGTTTCGTTTTTACATGCAGTTCTATTATTATTATTTCAGTAAATATATGATTTTTATGCAACAAAATTGAATTTCTTTGATTAAAATTGGCATTTAAGTTTGTAAATTTACACTTTACTCTAATAATATCATTTTTATATAAAAAAAAAAGATTTTTATTTTTATTTTATTTTTGGATTTTCTTAAATATTGATATGTTTCTGAAAATATTTCCTGCTGATATTGCCTAAAAATTACATTACAACTTTCCTGATATGAACATACTGCATTTATATCACAATTAAAAAACAAAATTAGGTTTTTCTCATGTACTTTAAGCTTTAAATTATGAATAAATTTTCTTGTATAATGTGAAACCTAACCTTACACAGTTTGTCAAAAGTAGAAAACCTATCTAATTTAAATAAGGGTGCAAAAAATGGGTTTGTATATTATAAATATTAAAATCTATATTATTATTATATAATGAATTTGGGACAGTGACTTTTAACCGTTCATTATTATTATTATTTAATATAGGCACATTTAAATAAATTGAATTTTTTAATAAAACATTGTAAGAAACACAGCGGGTTATATAATCAATAGGATTCTGAGATCCTTCACAATGGTGAAAAGTTATCTAGTGTTTTTCACATACAGTTTCAATAAAATTCAGTTTATTAATAACAGATCCTTTCATTTCTACTTTATCTAATTTTTCCCTTTATTTACTATCCAATTTGCAGTTACTATTGAGTCAGTATATAAATGTAATTCATTTATTTTTAAAGGAGTAAAGGTATTAATCAAGTTATCAAGCATTTCTATTAAACACTGGACATCCAATTTTACAGCAAATAGCTCTAAAACTGTGATAGCCCTGTTATTATTTTTATTTGAAATTATTTTATTTTATCACATAAAAAATGTAACTCACTAGTATTAGTTTTTTGTAGATATAAAATATTATCATAAATGTCTTTACTTGCATCAGTACACGCTATAATGCTATACGAGGAAAAATAATCCCCTTCAAACCTTTTTAACTCGAGTTTTTTACTGTTATTATACTGTGAGCAAACAGTTTTATATTCTCTTAATAAATTATTATCCAATTTTGTGTCCCAAGATATATCTTTATTATTTTGCAATTTATGTAAAATAAATTTAGCTCTGTTTTCTCCAGGAAGCCCAATATTTAGTGTGTTAAATAGACCATTTATTGTTGATAAAATAGATCTCAAAGTGCTTACTTTGGGGTTCATTTCATTGTGTTTGTTATATATGGTATCATTATCAGCATCCCATATCATCTTTAATAGCTGAATATGATTATTTATAGGCTCAACTACATTACTGTTATTATCCAATTTCCTATCATTTAATTTTTTTAAAATCTGGGGAATTTCTATAAAACTGTTGCAAATTAAACCCATAAGCATTAAATATTACATGTGATTTATGAAAAGCAAGAATAATGTTACTTTCAAAAGCTGAGGAAAAACCTAAGTTATCCATTTAGGAAAGGTTACATAATTTTCTAAGTACAAACTCAAACTCGTCATGTGTGTCAATATGCAATACTATAATTATATAAAGGGTTACCATAACAATAGAAGGGCTGCATCTTATACCAAAGGGGAGTCGCATTAACTTGTAGGAAACGACACTGAAGTTATTTTTTGTTTTAAAACCACAAAAAGTGGAATTTTTCTGTATCTTCCAAAGGTAATTTAATCTGATGAAATGCTTTCTCCATAACAAATATAAAAAGATATTTATTAATCCTAGGTAAAGTCAATGTAGTATCCACTCTGCTATTTAAATTAGGTCCTGTTAAGCTAATATTATTGGGTGATGTACTATTTGGTTTGTTTTTATCACAAAAATTAGACAAAAGCACAATTCTGTATTTTCTCGTTTCTGCGTTTTCTCTAAAAACTGCGTTATGAGCTGAAAATGAAACTTTGTTATTATTTTTTATCAAATTTATTTCAACAGGTTGTTTGATACCTTGGTTAAGTTGATCAATTTATGACATTATTATAAGCTTCTAGTTTAGAGGCTTTTTTTGTATTTTTTAAGTATTGATATTAACACACAATTAGCTAAATGAAAATTATTTTGCAAAAAAATGTATTAATTTATTAATCCATAAACAAGGCATAATCAGTCTACCTGTCTCAATATCTACATTTGCATTTTTATCAGATATTTTATAAGCTTCATGTCCAGTTCCAATAATTTATTAAGACATTCAAAATTATCGTAAATTAATAATGTATTTAAATTTTTATCTACCAAAATGTCATCAGTGTCTAAATTTATGTTTGTATTATGATTTTGGTATAAAGATGAAATAGGGCAATTCACTTCTAGTCATTCAATTTAATTTCAATTTTGACATTCTTTTCGAGCTAGTTTGTTTGCTCTGTGAATCTCTTTACATATTTTAATTATGGCAAATATTTTATTAATTTATTTATGTCTTCAGCTAATAGTATTCCCAAAGAAGTATAATATAACAGTGAGCTGCTATTAGTTAGCCCAAATGAACATGCATTCATCGGTAATATATGAGCTCCATTTACACCTAACAGTATATGGACCTCCCTATTATTTTTATTTCTTTGGTGCCTATCAGCTAAGAGTATTTTATGTTCATCAAATGACATTACATTTGAAGGGGAGATATATTCACTCTGGTTTGTATTGTAGGGACAACAGCAGCTACAATACCGTTTGCTTTATTTTTTTTACATCAACTTCTATGATAGAAGTTTGATATTTATTTTCATTAAAACCTTTTATATTAAACATTATTTCAGATTGAACAACTTTATATTTAATTTTTTGTGCCATTGTTTGTGATAAAAAATTTATTTGAGATCCAGAATCATATAAAACTCTCAAATCTTGGTTATTATTGTTTGCTTATATTATATATACAGGCTTTTATAGTTTCAATAGGCCCAGTTTCTCTATATTTTCTTATGTCCTAAAGACTAAATATATTTTAAAGGATAAATACTTTTTAAAACCAAATACACCAGACAGAAGGAATTCGGCAATTACTTGATGTGAAAGGACCATCCTGTCTAATGCACTATAACAGAAAATAATGAGAAATAAAGGAAAATTTAAAGAAAGAGAGAATTTAAAAATAGATTAGGTTTTAAATTTACTTAAAAATAATTTATAAAATAGTTATAAGTAATTTAATATTATATAAGTTTTGATTTTTTTAAATGAAAATCTATGTAGGGAAAAGATTTGTTCTTCCTTAAATTGCCGAGTTCTTTCCTCTTCTGTTAACACGAGTTACTTCCTATTATCAGCAGTTTAGAGAAACCACCCATCTGTAAGAATGGGACTTTTATAGGCTCTTCTATTTATTATTATTATTATTATTATTATTATTATTATTATTATTATTATTATTATTATTATTATTATTATTATTATTATTATTATTATTATTATTATTATTATTATTATTATTATTATTATTATTATTATTATTATTATTATTATTATTATTATTATTATTATTATTATTATTATTATTATTATTATTATTATTATTATTATTATTATTATTATTATTATTATTATGTGTGTATTATTAATTATTATTATTATTATTATTATTGGTTTTAACCTTCATTTTAATTAATTCGTTTACATATTAAATTTTTAAAAAATAAATACCTGATAGTGTTGATGGCTCTATGATTAAACAATTAATTACAATATATTACTTGAATATGAGGTTTCTTATATTGAATTTTTTATAGTGTAAAAAAAAATTATAGGTTTCCAGTGTTAGGCTTTGAAAATTTTGTCATTTTTCATTTTGTATTTGTAATTATAAAATGGATAACACACAAGGCACATATTCACGGTTTGAAGTAAGCAAGATAAAATTCACTTTCTTTCATATTTTATATTTCATTTGCAACAATGTGTTTTTTTATCAAGGGATGATTGATATAGAGCTCTTCTCTTAGTGTTAACCTACTTAATATATCCCACTACATTACCCATGTAATAAAATAAAAATATAAAATATCGTACATGTAAAATTCTGCGAACAAATGTAAAGATTTTCATAAGGCCCTACGGAAAAATTCCATATAAGGTTTTACATAGTAAGTGTCAAATATCAAACTATCCAACTCTGTCAATTTCGCTGTTTATTCATGTCTGTATACATTTTCAAAAAAGTTAAATTTTTTTACTAATTACGTTTAGGAGAGGTTCCAATTTTGCCTTAGGGAGATCCCATTTTAGAGCCTATCTTAATATGGATATAAAAGTTTTAATTTTCAGCCAATTTTGACACAAAAAAAGCAAACCAGCTTTTTCTGATCTCTAAAACGTTCTTTATAGTGTTTTTCTTGGTCTGTCGCCATTTCTTTTGTATATTTATTTTTTGAAAACCAATGTTTTTCATATTTTTTTGATTCACCTCCTGCAATTTTTTTTTTCGAAATGACTTCGAACTTGAACTCTACATAGATGGGTCCATTACCTACAAAGTGCACTCTTTGAATTTTGGATTTTTAACCCCAGGTCGAAATTCAAAACCTACTCTTTGTGTTTTTGAAAATTAAAAAATTGTGAAAAAAAAATTTCTGCTCAGGCTATTAAGATGAAATTTTCAGGGTTTTTGTAATCGGGGAAGATACACATTTTTTTTATTTAGACCATTTTTTTGTATATGCAGTAGTTTCGGATTTGTTCTTGGAACAAATTTTCCCAAACAATTTTTTTTGGAAAATTTAAGCAAAATTTCTTTGAACATGCAAAAAAATTATCTATGAATAAAAGGTGTATCTCGTCCAACTATATACGTTCTGAAAATTTGATATTGATAGGAAAAGTAGAAAAATATATTAATATCTAATTTAAAAAAAAGTTTGAAAAGAAATATTGATATATATTTTTTTCTATTTAACCAATCGACAACAAATTTTCAGTGAGTATATAGTCGGGGCAAAAACATTTTTTACTAAGATATTTTTTTTTGAATACTCAAAAAAAAAATTTGGGGGGAAAAATGTTCAAAAAACATCCAAAAATACAGCATATACAAAAAATAATAATCTAAATACAAAATGGTTATCTTCCCAGACTGTATAAGCACTGAAAATTTTATCCTGATCGCCAGAGCAGAAAAAAAATTATCGCAATTTTTCAATTTTCAAAACCAATAAAAGTAGGTTTTGAATTTCGACCATTGCTTGGATCTGGGGTTAAAAATTCAAATTAAAAAGTGTGTATTTTGTAGATAATGGACCCATCTATGTATAGTTCAAGTTTGAAGTCATTTCAAAAAAAAATTGTAGGAGGTGATTAAAAAATATGAAAAACATAGGTTTACAAAAAATGAAAATATAAAGTAAATAACTACAGACACCGAAAAGCACTCAAAATCGACGTTTTAGAGGTCAGTAAAAGCTGCGGGTTGCTTTTTTGGGGTCAAACTTGGCTGAAAATTTTGAATTTTATGTCCATTTTAAGGTAGAGGCTAAAATGGGGTCTCCGTAAGCTCAAATTATAGCCGGCCCTTAAAAAAATATCAAAGTTAAATTAATTAATATAAATATTATAAGTTGTGTGCAAAGCGATTTTGGCAAAAGAAAGGTATTTTCCCTAACTGTCGTGTTCTTAAGAAACATAATAATGAAATTACTTCTCGATTCGCTGGTTTTATTTTTACACTAAAGAGTTACTAGAGGTATGTGTGGAAGAGAGATTGTAGCATGCAAAATGTTCTACATACGACGTTATTTAAAAGAATTAGATGTAAATTCACCAGCATTATTAAAAACTAAAATATCTGACGATTGGTGATTAAACAGCATTATATTTAATATAGTTCGGCTAGATACTTCCCATCTCAGGAAGGATCAGGACAAAATTCACAGTACCTAGTGAGAATGTTCTTAAAACCAAGGATAAAGTGAGCTCCGATAACTTTACACCTAGGTAAATGACCTTTAACTTCTAAATGAAATCGAGATAAAAAGAGAAAAAGGAAAAAGAAAAGAATTTATCCTTGCAGGAAGAGGTTATGCACCTTTAATTTCGATGACAGATACTCACTCTTTGCAAAACGTTTCAACACGAGTCGTGAGTTTCGGGAAAGTTTATTTCTCCCTAACACTCTTTTATGTTTTTTTACGCACCTGGATGACCTTCACTGAAAGCAGAATGGTTAAAACTAATTAAAAAAAATTTATTGGAAAAAGATACCTTTAATTTGTAGCTACATAATATAAAAAAAATCATTATTGATAAGGAGTGGAACACATATAGTAGAATTCTGTGATTAAACCCATTTTATGAGAGGTGCTAATCTAGGGCAATTTCTCTGTTCCCTATAAAAGGTCTCCTTTAGCCAGAACTAGAATATCTTTCGTAAGAGTAAAAGTATTTACAGAGAAATGAGATGAGCTGCTTCAGGAGATGAATGACGAGAAAGATAGTCAGGAACAATATGTTTCTTTAATTCTCTTTACTCAAACAGTGGCTGAAAATCTAGAAGTTAAAGATTCCACTTCTCCATTCTGCCGGAGAGTTATTTATTATTAAATATAGCAATGAGAGGTTCACGATCTGCTACAATTTTCAATGGATAGCCAAAAACTGTAGCCATAAATTTAAAAAGTCCATACGTCACCGAAAGCGCTACTATTCCTGCAATTGGGTAGTTCTCTCGTCCTTTGATAGTGATTTGGATGTAAAACCTATAGGTTTCTCATTTTCATTTTTATCCATTTGGGAAAGAACTGCTATGACATCAAAACTGTTTGCACCCGAAGATAGAATAAAAGGTCTCATATAGTCTGCGAATGCTATAAGTGGTTGCAGAAAAAAAATCTTGATAATTACATCTTAGAGTATAAAAACAAGGTTGTTGCCACTGGCCACACTTGCGAAAATGTGATTGAACCCGCTCAGAATATTGATTGTGCTGAAAATCTTGGAGTTCCCCAGTCTACTAAAAATAACCCTTATGCTTTGTAGTGGAAATTTATCATTTTAGGTATATTACATTAATTTTCGGAAATCTACAAATACAAGAACTTACCCATTTTTCTAAGAAATCACCATAAGTGGTCTTGAGAATGGAAATTTTTAAAGGTCGACTTAATTCTTCTCCAAACAGCCCTGTACCCAATTATCAATGTTCTGTTGATACGTTGCAGAAATGTCAATTTTGTCGGTAATTTCATCAGGATCATTAGATAAACATATAACATCTAGATTTTTGAGAAGTAATTTCAACATTTCTTCTAATTGTTCAAGATTTCCCAAAACAAAAAAATTTTCTTCTTTAGAAGAAGTTGATGGGAGTAATTCACCACATTTTTCTTTTATTTCGGTACCAGATAATCTCTTAGATGAAATTGCAAAACAAGAAGACCGTATATTGGAAGAATGAGTAGGATTCTCACAATTGAGAATGAGTGATTCAGCAGTCAGTACTAAATAAGCATGTAGATGAATTTGATTACTTCTCATATTTATACACTCTTAAAGAATATTTTTGCTCCTACAAATGCTAAGAATATTTGCAAAGAAAACATAATTTTAATCCTTTTAATTATCAGTTACTTAAACACAACTATTTGGAGAAGCTATATTTTAAAAATCGGCTTTGCAGCACAAAATTTGTGTTGTGTACGGTTTTATAATGTTTCCGTAATTTGTAAGAACATTATTTTTAGCATCATCCTCTATAATAAGATCCTTTACAAAAGAAATTTCATTAGAATGTAAGATGTTACTATTTTAACTAGCGTAAGGATTAGTGTCAAAATTAGGTTGCCTGTTAGTTTTAAAAGTATTAAAATCTTCTAGTAATGTGGTTTATGTTATCATGTTCCAGATATTCTGCGAGTGTGAACAAGATCCATTTTGATTTCTTGAAAGATATGGATTATGACTTTCTGTCACAATCTTTCTTAATTTTAAGTTTGGAAGCTGAGATTTGGATTCTATGTTATAATTAATACCAGGGTTGGGGAATTTTTTTGATTTTTAGTAAATTAGAAAAAATTCAATTTTTGATTTTTTTGATTTTATGATTTTTGATCTTTTTATATTTGTGTTGATTTTTCCAGATTTCGTGACGTCACCGACAATATTATATATATATATATGAATTATTATATACTATATATATTATATATATTTTCTTACACCTCATATATATATATATGATATACATAATATATAATATTATATATACTACTATATATATATATATATATGATGAATATATATATATATATATATACTATATATAAAGAGGACAGTAAATTCCAATATAACCAATTAAGACAGTAATAGTGTAACCATAAAAATTTAAAGAATAAAAATTAACTTAATAATAATAATTGTAACCTTAATGAATTAGTAATTAAAAATTAAGAAGCCACATGGGCCTTCCTAGACTTCCCAGTCAACCAACATCAGTAATAATAATTACAGAGATAATTATATTAAAACTCTATCATTTGGCTTCTAAAACCGTGCCCAGTCAATCCATTATAATTAATAAGATAAGAATTAATATTTCAATCCTTCATAGTGTAATAGATCTGTCCCAGTCAACCCGATAATAATTAATAATTGAAGAACAATATAATATAAGCTGCATAACCATCTAGCATGTCCCAGTCAATCATAAATATCAAATTAATCACGTAAGAAGGCCGCATTCCTTTTAGTCTGTCCTCAAGTCAACCAATAAAAATTAATAATTTAAGATGTTAAAAAAATGGCCCCTCTAGAACTGTCCCAGTCAACCATAATAAATTATATAAAAAAGGAATATATATACTTTTAAGAAAATCTTTATGGATTCCCTTGGGGCCCTCCCAGTCTAACCAATGAATTAATAATAATTCAAAATAATAAATAAATTAAGAAGCCAACATTACAGCATTGGCCCTCCTAAAATGTCCCAGTCAACCTCAACAGACTTAAATAACACATTAATACAAGAAGCCGCCACTGTAATTGTTTAGACTTTCCAGGAATACCAATAGAACTCACAGTATTGAGAAGCCGCATGTCCCTCTAGAACCCAGGCAACCCATAACACAATTTAGAGACAAGAATAATTTTAATAATAATTAATCACACTAATGAAAAGTATAATGTAAGAATCCACATGGACCTACTAGACTTGTCCCAGTCAACCACAAAAATTAATAAAAATTAGAATAATAATTCAGAAGACGCATGGGCCATCTTACACTTTTCCCAGTCAAGATAATAATTGAAAGCAAAAATTATTCTTAGTTAGTTAATTATTAGTGAAAGTGGAGTTACCAAACGGCCCATTGCGGCCTTCCTGAATTACCTTATTTTATTTATTAAATTATTTACGATGACATTCATATCAATTAATGAGGCATTCTAGATAGCCGCTCATGTGGATTTATATTATCCTTAATAATTGATTATGGTTGTTGAACTGGACCAGGTAGGTAGCCATTGTTCTCACAGTTTATAATGCTATTCATTTAATACATTAATTATATTAAAAAGTATTCAAAAATAATTTTTATGGTTGACCGGAACATTCTAGAGGGGCCAATCGCGGCTCTCAACTTAGGTAATTTTATTAGTCTGCACTTTAAATAAATAATACACTTGCTATTAATAGAGGATATATTCGTTATTATTATGTTGACTGCACTCGGCGAAAATTCTTTGTCATAATCTATTATTCCGAGATCAATAATTAGAAAAGCTTGCACAACACGGGCATTGCAATATTCTATTAGAACTAAAAATAAGAATGAAACAAGAAAGCTTGATGGTCCTTTCTAGACTGTCCCAGTCAATTATACAAAATTATATAATTAATCAATTAAAATCTAACGATTGCCCCTCTAGAATGTCCAGTCAACCTCATAAAAATAAAAATAAGAATAATACTTAAGAAGCAGTATAAGCCTATCAGACTGTCCCAGTCAACCATAATAACTATATAATTAATAATAACAAATAATAATTAAGAAACCGCATGACGCCTCTAGAATGTCCCGCAAAAGATTAAATACACAATAATACTTTAAGAAGCCGCATGCCCTTGTTAGACTTTTACTAAGAACCACATAAAAATAATAATAAGAAGCCGGCATTGGCCTCTAGAATGTCCCAGTCAACTCATAATTAAAATAAATAATAGATAAGAAATAATACATTAACGACAGCCGCAAGGGCTATCGTAGACTGTCCAGTCAAACCAGATAACAAGTAATAATTAAAAATATTTTTAAGACAGCCTGTATTGGACATTCTAGAATGTCCCAGTCACTCATAATAAATAAGACGATAATACTTGAGAAGCCGCATGGTCCTTTTAGACTGCCCCAGTCAACCAATAAAAAATTCATAATTAAGAACCGCATTGGCCCTCTAGAATTTCCATCTCAACACCCACACATAAATAATAATAATATTCACAAAGCCGCATGGCCTATCGAGACAACTTCACGCCTAATTCTTATCCTCAAAGCCACAAAATCTACCTCCTCCGTGCTTTAGTTGCCCCTCTTCAGCTTATGTTCTTTTTTAATAAGGAGTGCCAAATTGTAGACAACATATTCACAATAACTGGGCCTAAATATCTATTATACGACAGTATACAAAAACAATATATTATATATTAGTCGCGCATCTGCAGTAATTCATTTTTAAACCCTTAGCCCTCACGCTCTAGGTTCAAAAATCTTTACAACTGGAAACAATGAAACAGTAGCACTAAAGACTTTACAGACTTACGGTTACACTGCCAATAGGGGGTGTCAAATTGGAAAAAAAAAATATATTAAAAAACGTTTAAATATATCACCCATTTTCTGATTTTTTTATTTCTCTTAAAGTTAAATTATTAAATATACAAAAAAAATAAAAAGATAATAAAAAAAAATAAAAAGGGAAACAAAAATGAAAAAATGTGGCAAAAAATCATGATATTTATAAAAAAATCACGTAAAAAAATCAATTGATTTTTTTATTTTGATTTTTTTCGTGCCATCCCTGATTAATACTACTAGTATTAGAAATGTGAATAATTTCTATAACTATTGTATCTCTTTCTGATGTTGAGGATTGAAATGTAGCAGATTTTCTGGATTTGTAAATATAATATTGCAATGAAATTAAAGTAAACGAATTGTCTTGACTCAGGTACGCACTACCTGATGCAAAGATTTATAAGTAATGGAATGTCAATAAAAAAGCCTGAATCTACGAATAGTTGACCTGGGAATATATAAAAACTATGTATAACCAAAAGTGTTATTTCAAAAGGAATATTTTTTTATAAACAAGATTAATATAATACTACCTAGTACACATAATTTACTGTCAGAGATTGACGTGAGGATAAGTTATGATTTTTGTAAAGAAGTGTTTGCATACTTTTTAAAAGACTAACTCTGCTCCCATTATCTAAAAGTCTATTGAGGGAAAAAGAAAATATTTTTAAGTAGGAATAATTAGAAGTTTTATTTGATCATTTACTTCTGGATGAACATCTGCTATGGAGGGATTAGGATATATAGGCATTCAAGTCTGATGTTGTACATTATTATTAATATGAATCCACACAAATTGTTGATCATCTTTTGATGGTGTCTGATGTGAAATTTCAATTTTAATTTTTTTAAGAACTTTTTTTAAAATATGCTCAATTTGAGATGATATTGAAGATGAGATAGAATGGTTCCTACTATAAAATTTTAAATATTATTTTCCTAGAGGGATGGAAGAATAATCGGTTCGAAATTTTCAGAAAAATATGATTCATGTTTCATAGCATCTGTATAATCTGTAAAATATCCTATGTCAATTGCAACCAAATCAGCTTTTTCCTGACTGACTGGAAAAGATAACATTTTTTTCTGAAAACCAAAAATTTTCAAGAAATCATCTTTCTGTTCAGTTGAATTCAAGTCTATGAAATTATAATGATTTTAAGCTGGGGAAAAATAATCTTAGCGTTGTCTTCCAGTGCAATAGAAGTAATTGACTACTGAATTTCTTACAAATTTTGTAAAAATTGATCTGGTTGATAGGATATGTCAGAAGATTGCTCAAAATGTGTATCAAAGGATGAGTTAACGTGATTTTATTCGAAAGACTCTCATGGAAAATAATTATTATTATATAACTGAGGAATCAATTTTGTGACCTTCGTAGAGTGATTGACTATGTCCTAATAATTATAATAAAAAGATATTTCCAATGGTTGAGAAATATGTTTCATAAATGGGTTGGTGTCTCTTTTCTTTTATTTTCGAATTTATGTTTAGATCAGGTATGAAATTTCTTGTGTAAAATTATGTTAATGTGATCTATTGGAACTGTAGCATATTCACCTTGCGACTATAATTATGTTGTCTATGTTGGTTATGAAAAGGTTGAAATTATTGTGGTGCTGGAGCTTGAATCAGTTGAGGGGCTATTGACAACTGAGGTATTGGAGCGGTATCAACTACAGTGCTGGAGCGTGCTGCGGTGCTGGTATCAGCTGACCTCTGCTTGTTGCAATGCTAGCATTTGATCTGGTGCTTAAGGAGCATATACCTTATTATGAACTGAAAAAAGATTGGAAATATGGCTTATTATATTTTTTTTCTTTATGTTTAACCTGTATGCACCTTTACAATCTTTCATATATAGGAACAAGATCTTCAACATTACCAGTTACCAAGTTAACATCATTTATATTGCCAATTATCGCGTGATTTTTATTTATATTTAAATTTAAACCTTGATCGATTTGGAGCTTTATTGCTATTAACATATGAATTAGAATCACCCTGTATGTTCTTCTTATCTTGTGTGGAAGAGTTATTCTTTCTTCAATGTGGAGCATCGAAATATTTCGGCTGGTTATCGAAATATGATTTAAGTTTATACTGGTTTGGAAGGGTTAAAATTTCTCTTTATTTTCTTTACGTTATTTTCCTTATGCTTTACACACTCGTGGATATGAAAGTACATTTGATAAACTTTCGCAGCTTCCATCTTTTAAATTCTCCTCTGAGAGAGATAGAGAGAGAGAGCTGAGAGAGAGAGAGTAGAGAGAGAGAGCAAGCACTGTTAGTGAAAATATAAAGGTTTGGAGATTTCAAGATGTCTATTTAAACATCACTTTCAGAGTTAACTTGCATACAATTCTGAAACATAATAATTCTGTAGTTTCACACTTCATATCACTCCTACCAGAATTCTAGTTTTCTAATCATGGATTTAGAATGCTATAGTAACTTCGCATAAAACAGTGTATGACTAAGCGAGCAGCGTGAAGTACACCAACATAATCAATTAAGGCAGTATTTAAAAACAGATGGCAGTAGAACAGTCAGAAAATTAGTAATTCAGAAGCTAAGAGTTCGATATCTTTTAGCTGACCTTTCAGATATATAATGACAGAATACCTGTTTTTGAGTTTTTATAAAAGGTATTAATGCAATTACGTAGTAATGTCATATCAATTGAATAGGAGAGATTCTCGAGATTTTACAAGTTGTAAAATATTTTTTATTGACATGAAAAAAATGAGTTAAATACAGGATTGTCAATTAAGAGGTACAGCTTGGAATATTTGACAAAATTAAATAGATAGCATAGCATGGAAATTATTCTGCATTTTTTATAGTCAAAAGAAGGAATCGGAAAATGAATTGGAATGAAAATAAAAACGAAAATTATGAATCCAGTATAATGTTGTTAAAGTTCTGTATATCAGCATGAAAATAATAGAACTAATTACTGAAACTCCTAAATAATACTTCACTCTTCATTGGCTTCAAGTAACCAATTGAGTGAAATCGGATATTTTTTTTGTTACCAGACTAACACATTCATCACTACGCACGTATAGATAACTATATATAATAATATAATATAGTATAACTATTATATATAGATAATATGCCACTATATAATAAGTAATATATATAATTCTTCATATATCTATATATTATTAAGTTATTTCTTATTTCTATATATATATAATGTATGGGTATATATAAGTATAGTATTTATAAGTATTTATACTTATATTGTTATTATTATATATATTAATTCATATATATATAATATTAGTATATTTTGTTTTTAAAAGAATTCTATTTCTATACGATAATAATTATATAATATACTCTATATGTTCTATCAAAGCATTATCGGTGCTCCAGTAATAACAGCAATATCTATATAGTCTAGGCAATATAGAGCATTAAATATTATCTTTAATAGATATAATACTATATAATATAAATATAATACAATAATATGAACATACTGATACAGATATAATGTTATATTATCATCAGTATATATATATAAAATACTCATGAGTTATTTCTATATATATATATGTCTAAATAATTATCAGTGTATTAGCTAACTTTTACCTAGATTGGAGATGAGATGAGCAATATCCACAGGAAACAGAAATGTCAATAGAACAACATGACGTAAGTCTTAAAAAAAACCTACCACCTCTTCAATACCCTAATGAATCTACATTAGGTCTTCACAATATTGCGATGAACCTTCAATGTGGTATCTCTTCAATGTAGGGTTCATCCCTTGGGCCAGGCCCACAACTATACACCCCTCACAAAACGCCACCATTCATTCCTATTTTGCAACTTTCTTTTCATCTCTGTCACACTCGCATTTCTTTACTTCAGGTATTCCTTTGCTGACTTAGTCCACTTTTTCTTCCATCTCCAAGGCGGTTGATTCCCAGCACACTCACCGCTATGCATCCGCTTAAAAAAACCGACTATCATCCATCCTTTCTATATTAATAAACCATCTTAATACACTTTCGTTTATTCTCTAATTTGTGCTCTTTTTATCACCACAACTCTCTAAACGTTCATTCCTCAGTTTATCATTTTTTTCTCACAAACAACATGCCCCTTAGATTGTCCATCTGAACATATTATACTTTAGATCTATACTTCGTATTTCGCACCATTGTTTCACAATTATAAATTAATACCGATAACAACATATCGTTATTCAATTGTTCATCATGCAACATGATTTCACAACGCGTAGACTCCTCACTCACTACCATTACCTTACTCTTATCTACATTTTCTTTCAAACCCCTGCTTTTACACACTAGAGCAAACTAATCTATCAATCATTTCAAACTTTCATCAAATTCCTTGCACAAAATTAAATCATCGGGGCACCTCCCACTTTCTTTCATTCTCCATCAGTCTAATACTATCCTCCTAACACCCCTACCTCTAATTATTTCACCACCACATCCATATACAAATTTAATAGCCAATGAGATATATAATACATTCCTACCTCACTCAACTATTAATATTAAACCATTTAATATCATTTTCATTTATTTTTACAAGAGTTTCACTATCGACATACATATTTTTACTCCATTCAGAAGTCTACCACCAACACCATATATCACTAACACCTGCCATACAGCTTTCCTATTAATCCTGTCATACGCCTGTTACAAGTTCTTAAAGCCTAAATACAATTTCTTTTTCTTCTCTCTCATTTTCTCAATAATTTGTTTCAATATTAAGGTTTGATCTACACATCCCTATCACTTCTTAATGCAACTTTTGTTGGGTTGCCTCTTTCATCTTTCATGCAAATTCTATTTTGCAACCTAAAAATATTATTTATAAAACTTACCTAATTGTTTTTATTTCACAATTCATTTAATGACACATATTATTTAATTATTCTTCATATTTATTTTCATATTATTTTAATAAAATACCTTTAAACTTTTTATCATTCTCTAAATGAGTTTCTCAGTTTTTTGTGACATTTTTTTTTACTTCATCTCAAGTTAGCATTCATTGGCACTTTGAATACAACTTTATTTATCTATCTAAAATATATCTAAAATATTTTATATTTATATTAATTATTAATTTTACATTTATTTGCAATTAATAAACACATTTATTTCATATTGAACTTGTTAAACATATTATTATAACTTTATTTTTATAAATTTATAACTATTTATAATTATAAATTTATTTTAAAAACTGACATATTACATATTGCAAAGCGCTTGATATATTTCACTTTTTATTATATTTAACTTTTAACTTTTAATTATAATAGTACTTTTTATTAAATAAAAATTTTAAATTTTAACACATTCTTATTTAAATAATAAAAAGCACTGCATTCCTTCTTCTTTATTTCTTGTGTTTCCTCAATGACTGCTTCAAGCAACGAAATAAAGGGGAGGAATTGATGCGAATGTAACGGCGAGTACTATTTTGCGAACATCCCGTTTTCTTTGACTCGCAGCAGACATTTTGGCGTTGCAGACAACCTTTCTTGAATTTCTTGAAATGATTTTCTTTTCTTCTTTTTGTTCCGGATTTTCATAGGCTTATTGGAAGTCTTCTTTTTACTCCAAAAAAGCTTATGATTTGAACATCTATTGACCAATTAGTTACGAAGAATTCTTTAAAATATCCTAGCTAAAATAACATCGAAAAACAATGTTGGCTAATTGAAGAGAGGCTCAGATGCTATTTAGCTTTTATTAACAAACGTCATAATCACCATTAAGCATCAGGTTCTGTAAAAACATATAAAACAATACTATACTAAATACAATTCTAATATTAAATAATATAATAAAATGAATAGAATAAATACATATAAATGTTTTAAGCATATAGAAATTTATCAATTTTATTATCGTCTTAATTATTATTATTATTATTATTATTATTATTATTATTATTATTATTATTATTATTATTATTATTATTATTATTATTATTGTTATTATTATTATCAAGATGACTGTAAGTGGTAATTTTTTTATTTACTATAATCATTATTATCATTATTATTATTATTATTATTATTATTATTATTATTATTATTATTATGTTACTTTGTTCAAAGGATTTACTTTTGATTATTCAAATATAATGCAAATATAGTACCTGGAACATTTCCGACATTGATTCTTCTTTGTTATTTTGGTCATCTTAATTAAACTTAAACTAAATTAAACTTGGTTCTTTCATCTTGACTTCTTTAACTTTGACACTCACTATTCAATGCTTCTTGTGCTCTTAGAATCTGCCGGCAAAGTGCCTCTGCCTACGCAGTTTTCAATACGTCACTTGGACGTTCTATTCCAGTGGATTCCGCCCTTTTGCAATATTGCATTGTGATATTTGCAATGATTAATATTTTAACATTCCTATTATTTAATCATTTAAATACTAATCATTTATTTATTCTAATGTTAAATAAACATTAACATTCCCCATTTTTCGGACGATTTATTAATTTTATTTAACCCTTTCAATTAAACAAAATAAAAAGAAATATGAAAATTTCTTTTTCTTTTTACTTAAACTAAATATCAAGTCAATTTTCATTCTCTTTCGTGAAAGCATATTTGAAAACATATTTAAATCCTATATACAACTTTCTCTGGGTTATAAGAATAAGAAATGTTATTTTATTTTTTCTTACCTTTATTTATTTTTTTTATTTTATTTTGGCTACACTTTTTTCCCGCTTTGAGCGGGTAGTGGTACTGTACAGCCTCTCACTCACACCTCCCGCTCAATCTCGCCCTCACCCACCTCCTTCACCCCCACTCTATCTCTCGCCAACACCCTACCCTCTTCCTCCCTCATCCTCCCTCCTCCAGCATCTCTTTTATTCCATCATCCACCTCCTTCTTGGTCTCTCCCTTCCTCTCTCCCCTTCCTATCCCCTCCGCCTCTTCCCAAACTCTCCTAACCACTTTCTGTTCCTCCATTCTCACTAGATGCCCATACCATCTTAACATTCCCTTCTCCGCTCCGCTCTTCCCACCAAACCATTCCTCCAATCACATCTCTCCCTCACCACCCAATTCCTAATCCTCTCCCTTCTGCTAACCCCACAACCCGCTCTCAACCCCTTCATCTCAAATACTTCCAACTTCTTCCTGCTCTCAATCACCCCCACCGTTCACACCCATACAAACCGCTGGGTACACAAATTTTTCAAACATACTTATCTTTAACTTTCTGTGATAAATCCCCCCCTTTTCCAATTAAATTTTTCCCTCCCTTTCAGAACCCCAACTCAAAGCTCTCATTCCTTCTCCTACTCTGTTTTCTATCTCCTCCTTCATCCCTCCCCCCTTACCCAAATCCATCCCTAAATATCTAAAAATCTTTACTTCTTCCAATACTACACCCCCTACTCTAACCTCTAACCCCTCCCCCTCCTCTCTTTCCTCCTCCTCAAACACTAACACTTTACTCTTACCTGGATTATATTTTAAGCCCCTTTTGTCCACACATTCTCTCAAACCCCTCACAAAATACTCAGCCCTTCGCGTTCTTCGCCACTAGGGGCAGTATCGTCCGCAAACAGTATCATGTCCACTCCCTTCTCTATCATCCCCATTCATCAATTCCACCCCCCTCCCTCTCTCACCAATTCCTTTGCAAACACTCTCCATAAACAGATTGAATAGCCACGGCGTACATTTACAGACACCTCTGCCTCAATCCTCTCTCACCACCCCAAACATCTCACTCTCCCCTCCTAACCCTCTCACACACATTCTACTATTCCTAAAAAGCCCTAATACCTTTACCTAATTTACCCCCCACTCCATTTTCCTCCAACACCCTCCACAATTAACCCCTCTTCATATCATATGCTTTCTCTAAATCTAAAAAACACCCATACACTTTCCCTTTCCTCTCTATACTTTTCTCCACAAGCATCTTTTAATGTAAACACTTGATCCACACACCCTCTTCCCTCCCTAAACCCTCCTTGTTCTTCCCCCATTCTCCCCTCCGTTAAACCTCTCACTCTCTCAATCAGTATTCTCCCATAACACTTTCCCTACCAAACTTAAAAGACATATACCTCTATAATTCCCACATTCCTTTCCCCTTTCCCCTTATACAGGGGAACCAAACAACCAAATCCTCCCAATCCTGTGGTACCTCCCCACTCCTCCAACATATATTATATAACCTATACAGCCATTCCTCCCCCCCTATACCTCCCTTCTGCAACATTTCCATTCTCACACCATCCAGACCTGCAGACTTTCCCTTTTTTTCCTTTATTCAAGGCCCTAATAATTTTCTCCATTTGTATTTCCTCCCCCTCCCCCCCCAATTCACTCCCCATCCTCTACCTCTTGCAGATTCTTCCTCCCTTCCCCACCCACTTCCATTCATAATCCACTAAAAATACTCCCCCCATCCTCTTCTCACCCTATCCTCCCTCCTATCCACTCCCATCCCTCCCTTAAATCCTCTCCCCAACCCCTCCTTCTTCTTCCTTTTTTTTTTACTTCTTTCCAGAACATCTTGCTCCCCGATTCAAAGTTTTCCGTCACTTTTCTACACCATTCATCTTTTGCTCTTCTCTTCGTCTCTCCACCGCCCTCTTTGCTTCCACTCTAACCCTTCTATATTCCTCCCAACTTTCCTCTCTCCTACTTCCCAACCATTTCACATAAGCCTCCTTTTTCCTTTTCACCACCTCCTTCACCTCCTCACTCCACCATTCACTCCCTTTCCTTCTGCTTGCACCCACCCTTTTTACTCCACATACCCTTCTAGCCTCTTCACATATTGCCTCTTTAAATCTCATCCATTCCCCCTCCACCTCCCAATTCCCGTCCCTCTCACGTCTCTCCACCTATTCTCCATACCTCTCCTAAACTCCCTCTTACACACTGTCCCCTTCCATTTTTTCCACCTTTATCACTTCTACACTCCTCTTTCTCCCCTTTCCCTAACCGTCACTCTCCCCCCACCCTTATCCTAGCAACCACCAAATAGTGATCCGATATCCCTCCCCGCCCTCTAATGACATTTACATCTAATAATCTGCCTCTATCTTCCCATTTACACACACATTAATCCCATACGCATCCCCCGTTATCTTCACACTCTTCCATGTATACTTATGATTTTCACTTTTTTGAACCAAGTATTCCCCACTATCATTCTTCTTTCAACACACAACTCTAACAGACTTTCTCCATTAACATTCCTCTCCCCTACCCCAAATGGTCCTATTATTCTTCCCACCCCCTCCCTTCCCACTCCTGCATTCAAATCTCCCAACAGACAAATTTTATCATTTACCCCGAAACTTTCCCAACACTCATTCAACTCACTCCAAAATCTTTCTCTCTCCTCCTCCCTCGCTCCATTCACTGGTGCATATGCGCATATAAAAACCCACATTTCCCCCCCGAATTTCACTTTTACCCACATTATCCTCGAACTCACCGGGCTGCACAACCTTACCTTATCCCACACCTCTTTCCTCATAACTATTCCCACCCCTTCCCTCGCCCTCACTCTCTCGTTCACCCCTGATATCATACCCTTATATTTTCCAAAGTCCATCTCCCTCTTTCCCTTCAACTTCGTTTCTGTTAACCCTATCACATCCAACCTTTTTTCTTCAAACATTAACCCCACTTCCTCTCTCTTCAAATCCTCGTTTACCCCTCTCACGTTCATACATCCCACCCTAATTACCTCTCTCCTCCCCATCTTTTCCCTTCTTCTATATATAAACACACTCAGGCTGCACGCTTTGTGGGACTCCCAACCCTAGGCACTTCCCAACACCTAAGGCCACCACCCCGCTCACCAAATATACCCACAACAATACAATAATAACAAGAAAAGGTTAAAATGATAATATAAAATACTATAAAAGGTTAAAACCTATAATCTATCAATTTATATCTTTTTTTTTTTTTTCTTTCCTTTTTTTCCTTTCTTTTTTCTTTAAAATTTACACCCGTTAAAACTTTATCTATTAAAAACTTTATTTAATTATTTAAAATTCTTTAAAAATCCCCCACATATACATACATATAGTTGCCCATTTAAGATTACTTAAACCCATACTAAAATTATCACTAAAATAATATACGTTTAAAATAATGTACACGTTCCAATATTTCAAAGTTTATAATAACAAATACCGACAACTTACAAATTTTGCTCCTTTTACTATATACTTAACAACACTGTACAATGTCCGACGTCCCTGAGTTGTGTGTTCGGATTTAAAGTAACCCAACTCAAATTCCAGTCGAACCTGACTATCCCGCCCAGAAGACAACTTGACTCAACTTCGGCCACGACTCGAACTTTGGTCACTAAGCAAACTATCAATCCTTTCACTTTGTCCCTCGGCCAGATCCGTTGATTTTCTCAACTCTTCAGAATCGATCCATAGACTTTCGGACGGCAGTGTTCGATTTTCGGTCCAATTTTCGGAGTCAGCTTCCACTTCAGGCCCTGTAGTTAACTTTCAGTATATATATCATATATATATATATATATATATATATATATATATACAGATATATATATAGTATTATATATATATATATATATATATATATATATATATATATATATATATATATATATATATATATATATATATTACAGATTACTACCACTCTCACGGGTCGAGCCCTTTTCAAGGAGGGGCAAAAAATAAAATAAAAGGAAAACCCACCCAAGCCAAACGCAAATCTCTCAGGTGAGCAGCTGACGTGGGCACATAAAGAAAGAAATATTAAATACAGCTGGAAAAAAAATGATGGCAAGAAGTTCCTGGGAACAGGGAAGTGTGGCTGGAAGAAGGAGGCATCGCAACGAATGAGTTTGGGGTTTTCAGTGCTCACGCAAAATTCATGCGAGAGCAAGGCACTCCTTGTACTACGTGGGTGACGCAATGGAGGTGAAATGCAAGTGGTCATCTCCCCCGAGCATCTGCCATTGTAGTACTTATAAAAAAGAGATAGCGAGCTGACGTCACATCGAAGAGATAGAGAGGGTCAAGAGAGTTTAGTAGTGAACAGTTTATTGTCTCCTAGGTTTAGAATCATCTCCTATCAATAATAAGGGATGTAGCCGGAGCCTCCAGATGTAAAAACAGTACACCGAATAAGGCCCTTATATAACTGGAGTAGCTGTGCAGAGGAAGAAATTCCCTCAACCTGAACAGAACTCCCAGCTTCTTTGAGTCACCTTAGCAACCGCTGTGATATAAGGTTTCCAAGATAATTTTTTGTTTATGTTTAGATCAAGAATGTTTATATTGTCAACAGGTGAGACATTAGAGCCGACGGAGAAAATAGGAAAGTTAGGAGGTGTTTTTTGAGAGGAGATGTAAAAGAAGCTGAGTTTAAAAGGGACAGTTATCCTGCAAAGGTTGCAGTTGGCCCCACCGGAAAATCTCATCCAGGTCGGCAGAATAGAATCGATATTCTAAAGTTGCTCCAAAATTACATACACATAGAGACAGATTTGAAGTGAGTGTAAGCCTCAAGGGTTGAGTCATCGGCATAAAATTGAACAGAGTTAGAAGTACAGCTGGCAAGGGAGATCGTTGATAAAAGTAAGAATAAGTTGGAGATAAAGAAGAACCTTGCTGAACACCACAATTAACAGGAAAAGAGGAAGAAGTCAGCTGCCATCAATGAGTGTTTATATGGGCGACCAGAGGAAAAACTGACAGAGTAAGCAAAGAAGGAGGAAACGAAAAGGAAGAGGAAGTTTAGAGAGTATGCACATTCCATACCGGTCAAAAGCTTCTGTATGTTGGCGCTACCACACAAAATCCATATTCCCTGGGGTAAAGACCATAAACCAGTTAGATAGGAAAGTATGTGATCAGTTGACCTAGGCGTCGAAAGACTTTCTGATGATTATCCCAAAGAACGAACGAATCACTAAATGATCGAGATACAAAGAATTAGAAGAGTTTCAAATATTTTAGATAGAATGCAGTAAAAGTATAGAACGATAGTTTGAAGGATCAGAGAGTCTACCACTTTCAGGATTGATGGAATATGCTGGCTTCCAGCATTGGAGAAATGTATTAGTATTAAGCCATAGAGAGTAGAGTTGAACGAGGACAGGCACCAGCTCAGAAACACACTCCCTCAAACAACGGGAGGAATGCCATCCGGGCCTACTAACCATCCTGGTGTTCATAGATCTCAGCTATCCATGCACCCGATCATGCACGTAATCACGTGAAGAGATTTAGGAAACCTGAGAAGAGAAGGAGTAGGAGGATGGATACCGGAATCGTCCAGGGTAGAATTAGATGAAAAAAGGAGGCTGAAGAGATTAGCCTTTCAGTAGGAGAGTTAGCTGCAGATCTGTCAGAGCGAATAAGAAGGAAGATTTACAAAAATTATTAGAGATGTTTTTTTTTTGACAAGAGGCCAGAAATTTTATCAGTAGGAAAGCCAAGTGGGTTGTCCCACTTTCTTTTAGTGAAAGTTCGCTTAACCTGTCGAATAATTTCCCTGCAACGATTCCGAGCAGAATGGAAATTAGCAAGAGTGATAGGAGAAAGAGAGTTTTTCCTTGCTTGATAGGCAATGTCTCTTTCCTGAATGGCGCGAGAACAGGCTCCATCGAACCATGGAATTAGTGGAGAAAAAGATTTAGTTGAAGATGGAATGAACCTGCTCATCCCCTCGGTGATTACGACCCCTACCTTTTCAGCAGTGACCGAAGCGTCCTCCGAGTCAAAGCAGGATTCATTCCAAGAATAGTTAGCAAAGAACGACACAATGTCCCCCAATTAGCCCGATTAAAGTGCCAGAAAGTACTTTTTGGGAATGGTGGAGCTGCTGTAGAAAAATTATTATAACTAAGAGCTACGAGATTGTGGTCAGCGTTACCGATAGGAGGAAAAATGTTGTATTTTATCGAGGTGTAGTGATGAAACATAAATCAAACGTGTTCAAGAATTGGTTAGGTCGATCTGGGATATGTGTAGGGTCCTTAATTAACTGCTCCAGACCGTTGAGAATACTGAATGTTTGGGCACCCTCCCTTCCTGCATCAGTATGAGAGGAGCTCAACCACTCAGTGTGGTGTACGTTGAAATCCCTTAAATAGAGGACCTCAGCATTTGGATAGGAAGAAGTAACAGTCTCATGAGAAGTAGTAAGATAGTCAAAAAGAACGTGAAAATCTATTCCATTAGAGGAGCAGTAACAGAAACACAAGATAATGATAGTAGTAGGGAGAAAGATTTTAAGCCATATAACATCAAAATTAGGAGATTCAAGATTCTCGAGACGTGTTACAGGAATGTTAATGTTTATATAGGTACAGACTCCACCATTCAGTCGGAAATTATAAAATAGTTATAGTTATAGATATTAAGTTTATTTGAAAAAAAATCCATGGGCAGCTGATCTCAGACAATAATAAAATATTAGATTGAGAGTTAGAGAGGTGATATTCCACAGATTTATGATTAACATTCAGGCCACGAACGTTGGCAAAGTCAATACAGAACCCTAGCCTGCGCCCACCCCTACGTCCTCTCTGTCCAGTCATTCAAACAGACACCCACAATAGCCCATACACAGTCCACCCAAAACCCAAAACCCCACTGGGTTGGGTTTTTGCTAACCCTAAGATCATGCCAACCCTACTAAAAACTCACATACAAACAAACTTACACACACAGATTACGTACACAAAAAAATAAAGTTAAAAATAAACATATATATGCTAAAGACCTAAATTAAAACCTT
>JABUQX010079958.1:0-2500 GCA_015478945.1 Trachelipus rathkii
GATTAATACTTAGGTAGTCACATATATATAATATATATATAGTTATTAATTTTAATGATAAATATATGTAATTATATATTAATAATTGAGTAATGCCGCTTTTCACTACAATGCGTGCATATATATATATATATAATATATATAATATTTATATATTTAATATATAAAGATATGTTAAATTTAATATATATAAGTATATAAAATATATTAATGATTATATAAATTTACTAATATATAAATATATAGTAATATATATATATATATATATATATATATATACTATATATATAATAATATATATATATAATATAACTTAGGACTTATTATATATATTATAGGAATATATATATATATATATACAATAATAGATCCATAGTATATATAATAAAAAAAGAAAAATAATAATGCAAATTTGAAAAAAAGGATTGATTTATTTTTTATCTCATCTGGTCAGATCATCTCCGCATCAAATAGAATGATCTGTGAACGCTTTTCGCACTGATATATTATATATATATATATATATATATATATATAATTATATATATATATATAATATATATATATATATATATATATATATATATATATATATAATATATATATTAATATGTTATACAAGTAACATGTTTGTGTGTGTGTGGTGAGAGAGAGAGAGAGGAGAGAGAGAGAGAGAGAAGAGAAGAGAGAGAGAGAAGAGTGAGTGAAGAGAGGGAGAGAGAGAGCGAGAGAAGGAGAGAGAGATTGTTTTTAAAAGGATTTTATATAAAAACCCCGTCAGAAGTTATATTTTCTTTCAGTTATGAACATTTTATTTTTGGTATGAAAATTTTTCGAACACTTTTTAAGTTTGGATTAATTCTTTCATTGGTGTTAATTTTTGATACCGAAAATTTTTTTACCAACTCGGCTCAAAAGATCTTTAAGAATATTAAAAAATCTTCAAGTAAGAAGAGAGAGAGAAGAGAGAGAGAGAGAGAGAGAGAGAGAGAGAGAGAGAGAGAGAGAGAGAGAGAGAGAGAGAGAGAGAGAGAGAGAGAGAGAGAGAGGGAGAGAGAGAGAGAGAGAGAGAGAGAGAGAGAGAGAGAGAGAGAGAGAGAATTGCATGGGAGGTGGAGGGATAATTAATTTACTATATATATAAATAAACAAATGGTAAAACTTAAGTTTCTTTCTGACCTTCGATTTCGATATATCGAAATATATATCGATACCGATATCTATCGACATATATATATATAATATATGATATAATACTATATTATATTATATATATATATATATAACTATATATATATATATATATATATATATAAATATTATATATATATATAGTATATATTTTATATTTAATATATAATATTATATATATATATTGGGTATGACTTAAGTTTCTTTCTGGACCTATCGATATTTAAGTTTTAAAATCGATTTTCGATATATGTGTATCGATTATACCCAAGATACCGAGAATCTAAATTTATTCATAGAAATATATTAATATATATAATAATATTATATATATATTAATATATATTATATATATATATATATTATATATATATATATATATATATATATTATATATATAATATATACTATATATATTATATATATATATATTATATATAGTAAAAGATTACTTATTGAACTTTCAAATATCTAACTGTATATATAAATTTGAAGGTCATAAATTGTTTTTACTGTGTTTAGTGAGGCGTATTTTTTGGTTCCATTTTTCTGAATTATGAATTGAAGATTTATTCTAAATTTGCTGAGATAGTTATATGTGTTTAGCAATGCTGCACATTTTAGTTTGATACTAAGATAAAAAGGTTGTAGAAAGTGTCACAGGAATGTGAAATTAACCAGAGTAGGGAAAAGTTTAATTTTTTAATTGTACTAGTAAAACATTGTGCTCGAAGTTACTGTTTCTCCAAATATTTTTCAAATATAGAGTTTATTACACTGATGCCCTTTAATTATGTATTTTTTTTTACATATACGAAACTAGTATTTCAAGGGTGTAAACTGATTAGATGTCATGAACACCAACAGTGTATAGATTGGATTAATTTATTGTTAATGTATAATAATATATGGCCAGCCCTAGAAAGAGCCAAATCCAGTATCTCAAAACTACAAAACAGGGAAGGATACATTTTGGAATCCTTGTAAATTTTGGTTGCAAATGTAAACAAAATAAAAAAAATAAAAAAAACATAAAAATTGCTTTTTTTGGGGGGGGAGCTCGAGCCGGCGGGGGACATAGTTTATATATATATATATTTGTAAAGGTAATACACGGCAATTTAGGGGGCTCGAGCCCGACGGGGAACTACAGGGGGGACGTTTTCCATAACCCGTAGGGAAGGGGGGGGAGGAACCCCCGCGACACCCAAATACAAAGAGCGGGGGTTCCGGAGACCCTCCCGAGGGGGGAATAGTCCTAACCTAGTTCCCCGAAGGCGAGAGACCCGACTCCTGCCATCGGTGCGGT
>JABUQX010079958.1:5000-12500 GCA_015478945.1 Trachelipus rathkii
TTATATATAATATTATTATATATATTATTATATTATAATTATATATATATATATTAAATATATATATATTATATAGTATATATTAATATATATATATATATATTATATATATGATATATTATTATATTATATATATATATATATTATATATATATATATAATATATACATATATATATAATATATATATATATATATATATATAATATATTAAAATTGCTTACACCTCTTATGGCGAAATAGTTAGTTAATAAAGGGTTCGTTTTCTGGAAACCTGAAGGTTGCCAAGATTCAAAAAAAGGATTGATCGATCACTTCAATTTTGAGTTGCTGTTTATTTACTCGTGTATTGCCATTATTGTTGTTAGTAAAACAGGTTAGTTTATTGCCTAGCAATTACTATTTATTCATCCGTTCGGTTCAGTTATTAAAGAATTATTCTTAAATTAAAACAATTTTGAAGAAACTATCAAGTTACTTAAAAAAGTTGTTAAATATTCGCGAAACTCTTCCCCTAAGATTCGGCTATTCTGGAAAGCTGAGAACGGGTTTTAACTACTTTTGTTTCTAAGCTGAGAAAGCAAACTTTTCCCAATGGCTTAAATAATTGTAAGTTTAACATCCCGCGTACCTAAATATTCAGGTGAACGTTAAGACCCTAGGCTCTCCAGGAAATATACCTCTAAATATTCTAAACTTGTTGTATAGGAAACTAAAAATTATTCCTATATTTGCCAATCTCAATTTCCATCGTAAAGTTAAATCAAGTTCTTAGATTGTGTTAAGATGAAAATGATAAGTTTCGGAAGATATTAGCTGTTGTTAAGCTTGGTGGTGATGTGTTTTAAAACGTGCGGCTTAAGGTTATAGCTTTTGCTAGTAATGTTAGGAGCGAAAGAGAAGAATGATAGAATGTAGACATTTATTCCATCATGTTCAAAAAAGTTTTTAATTTGTCATTTGCATATGATTCTTCACTTTGATGTAGGTAGTATCAATTCGATAGTTCAAGAAATGAGGGTATCTTTGATAGATTTGACATTTTAAGGGATTTTGTTAGATAATGACTGCTTTAGCTGCTAACTGATCATGTTTCAAAAGTGAAGGGACACCATTGAGTTTCGTATGCCCTGTTGCATATTGTACCTTTGATAAGTAGGGATTTTCGTGATATGTAATCATATTAATCATACGTGTGACATATTTTTGAGTTCGTTTATAAACATTATTATCTTTAGATTCAGGCTATGATATGTTAGCTTTATTAATGTGAAAACTTTGTTACCTTAGCATATATTCGTTGGTCTGTATGATAATTAATTAGGAAGGTTATGATAAATTTTTGTTAAATATTACTATGCTAAGGTAAAAATAACAACGATATGTTAGAGATATGTTTGAAAGAAGTGTGAATAGGTTACTGTTCTGTTTGCAATGTTAGTTACTTTACTGTTGTTAAGTATGGAACTTTGTTAATGTTGACTGTTTATTCGTGCTTAAGGTATGTTAGGTTTGTCGTTGTACATTATATTCTTAGTTCAGGATATGATATGTTCGCTTTATTGATGTGAAAACCTTGTTACGTTAGCATATATTCGTTGGTCAGTATATATAAAGAACATTTTAGTTATGTTTATCCAAAATTATATTCGAAATACGACTTGAATCAATAGATCATAGATCATGGGAAGGTGTGGGTTGGGAGGGGAGGTGGAGGGCGGGTGGTTTGATCTACTGATTTATGATTTACTGCTTTAAAATCAGTAAACTATTAAACTTTACTATGATATTTTATTCAAAGAACTTATTTTTATGTTATATTTTGGATAAAACTTTGTTATTTTTGTTATGTTTTAATAAAACTTTTATGTTTGCAATTATTCGTTGGGGAATATGATAGTTAGGTAAGGTTATGATGAATTTTTCATAAATATATTACTATGTTTAATGTAAAACTTTGTTACGGGTTGCATATATTCGTTTGCTCAGTTATGATAATTCAGACCAGGTTATGATATTTTTGTTAAATATTACCATGTTAATGTAAAATTAACATGATATGTTAGAGATACTGCTTGAATATAAAAGTGTGATATTCTGGTTACGTTTTTTTGTGACTATGTCTTATCTTTACTGTTGTTAAGTATGAAGTTTGTTATGTTAAGTAGTTATTCGTGCCGTAAGGTGTTGGTTTTAAAAGTGTTTGTCGTTTATGTTACATTATATTCTTAGTTCAGGTTATGCTAATTGTTAGCTTTATTAATGGTAAGACTTTGTTACGTTAGCATATATTTGTTGGTTAGTATATAAAAAACTTATTTTTATGCTATGTTTTATCCGAAAATCTGACCTGAATCAATAGATCATGGAGGGTGGTGTGGGGAGAAGGGAGGGGAGGGGGCGGGTGGTTTGATTTTACCAATTTACTGTTTTAACCTGCTTTAGGATCATAAATTCTAATTCACAGTCTTTACTATGATATTTTATTCAAAGAACTTATTTTTATGTTTATGTTTATGGTTTGATTATCTGATTTACTGCTTTAGGATCCAGAAAAACTATTACACTTTACTATGATATTTTTTATTCATAGAACTTTATTTTTATGTTTATGTTTGGAATATAAACTTTGTTTTACTCTTGCCAATTATTCGTTGGAATTACGATAGTTTACGGTAAGGTTATGATTCAATTTTTGTTAATACTACTATAGTTAATGTAAAAATTTGTTGCGTTTAGATCACCTATATTCGTTTGGTCTGTAAGGATAATTAGAGCAGGTATGATAAATTTCTTTGTTAAATATTCCATGGTAATGTAAAATTAACACATTGATATTTAGAGATATGCTTGACAAAGTGTGAAAAGGTTACCGTTTTTTAATGCTATGTTAGTTACTTTATTGCTGTTTTTATGTGTGGAACTTTGTTAATGTTAGGCAGTTTATTCCTGATTACAGGTGTACTTAGGTTTGTTGTTTGTGCATTATATTCTTATTCAGCGTGATTGCTATGTTAGCTTTATTATGTGAAAACTTTGTTCGTTAGCAATATTATTCGTTTATCAGTATATAAATTAGACAAGGTTTATGATAAATTTTTGTTAAATATTACCATGTTAATTTAAAATTAAACATTGATATGTTAAGAGATATGCTTGACAAATGTGAATAGGTTACGTTTTTTGTGAGCCTTGTTAGGTACTTTTACTGTTGTTAAGTGTGGAACTTTGTTAATGTTAACCCTTTATTCTGTGCTTAAGTTGTGTTAGTTTTTCGTTGTACATTAATTCTCAGTTCGGTGATGCTAATGTTAGCTTTATTAATGTGAAAACTTTGTTACGTTAGCATAATATTCGTTGGCCAGTGTATAAAGAATTGATTTTGTTATGTTTATTCCAAAATGAGTACTGGAAACTGTCAGAAATAATAGATCAATAGATACAAAATTAGAATCATAGAGGAATGGTGGGAGGAGGGGCGGAGGGGAGGGGAAGGTGGTTGATTACTGATTACTGATTTACTGCTTTAGGGTGTAGAAATGCTAAGTTTTTAAGTTATAAACATATAATGAATAAAAATTTTGTTAAAAATATATTTTTAAACAAAATAAAATAAAAATAAAATGAAAATTTATGTTATGTTATACAAACTATGACATGAAACAATAGATCAATAGATCATGGGAAGGTGGGAGGAGGGGAAGAGGGTAGGTGAGGGTAGTTTTTTTACTGATTTCTGCTTTAGATGATGTAAAAACACTAATTTTTTAAGTTATAAACATAAAAAGAATAAAAATTTTGGTAAAAAATATATTTTTAAACAGAATAAAATAAAAAGTAAATAAAAGTTTTGTGTTATGTTATACAAAATATGACTTGAATCAATAGATCAATAGATCATGAGTAGGGTGGGGAGGGTTGGGGAGGAGTGGTGGTTTGTTTACTGCTTTAAAGGGTATATGTAAGAAGGCAATTTTTTACGTGTATATAAACATAAAAAGAATAAATATTTTAGTAAAAAAAAATATATATTTTTTAAAACAAATAAAATTAGAAATAATAAAAGTTTTGTGTTTATTTTAAAAAAAAATGGTTTGAATAAAAAGATAAAAGATCGGGGGGGGGGGGGGGGGGGTGGGGTGGGTGGTTTGATTTACTGATTTACTGATTTAGGGTGTGTAAAAAAACGCTAATTTTTTAAGTTATAAACATATAAAGAATAAAAGTTTTGTGTTACGTTATACAAAAATATGACTTGAATCAATGATCAATAGATCACGGGTGGGGTTGGGGAATGTAGGGTGGGATGGTTTTGATTGTACTGATTTGGCTGCTTTAGGGTGTTTTAAAAAATGAATTTGTTTACGTTATAAACATAAAAAATTAAACGTTTTTCGTGTGTATTTATAAAATGAATTTGAACCAATAGATTCAATAGATCAATAGATCAACTGATCAATAGATCAATAGTGGGAGGTAGGGCGTGGATGGTTTGATTTAACTGATTTACTGGATTATGCTTGCTTTAGGGTATGTAAAACGTAATTTTTTTTACGTATATACAACGAAAACTAAAATTTTAGTAAAAATTATATTTTTAAACAAAATGAAATAGAAATAAATAAAAGTTTTGTGTTATGTAATACAAAATATAACTTGAGTCAATAGATCAATAGATCTGGATGGGGTGTGGAGAGGTAGGGTGGGTGGTTTGAAATTTACTGATTTTACTGCTTGGTAGATGGTCGCAAAACGCAATTTTTTTTTATTAATTTTTATTTTAATAATAATTCTATTTTTTTTTAAATTTTATTTTTTTCCGTCACCATGCAGCGGCCCTTGCGTAGCCGCATCATTCCTTTCACCTTTTTGACGAAGTCAAAAAGTGAAAGGGAAGATATATAAGCTCAAGGATTTTATCGACGAAGTTGTCCACCCACTACTAGCCTCAACACTTTCAAAAAGAAGAGTGCACCGGAACCACCCAAATGTATGAACAGTACTCTATACAGGGGCGGATAAGACCCTTATATAATTGGTAACTGAGCAGAAGAAAAATATTCACGCATCCTTAACAGAATTTCCGCTTCTTAGAACCCGTTTTATGCCAACAGAATGATATGGGGTCTCAAGACAATTCCCTATTTGCTGTTCAGTCCAAGAATGTTATATGTTGTTAACTTAATAGGGTGATACGTATATAGCTCGAGTCAAAAGGGATAGGAAAGTTTTGAGGTGTTTTTGAGAGGGAGATGTAAGAAAATTGAGATGTTTAAAAGAGTTGAACTTCACAAGATTGCCGTTACCACTTATACTATATATCCACTGGGGAGAATTCAGACACCAATCAAGCAATATGAATCTGAGAGCTGTAGACGAGTACTAGCTCTAGATGCAAAGAGAGGGGCAGTATTTGTAAATGAGTAGAAGAACTGAAGAGTTGAGTCTCGGCAATAAAAGTGAACAAAGTTAAAGGCAGCTAAGAAGATCGTTGATGTAAAAAGTAAGAATAAGTTGGAGATAGAACAGAACCTTGAGGTGCACTACAATTGATAAGAATAAGGAGGAGAGGTCCGCTCCATCAACAAGAGCGAAATATAAAAGGATCTGAAGAAACTAAGTCATGAGTAGCAAAAGAGAGAGAAAATCTAAAGGAAGTAGCTTAGAAGCAGTGACCGTCCATACCGGTCGAAAGCCTTGGCAGCCTTAAGGCCTTATATATATATATATTATATATATTATATATATATTATAATATTATATATAATATATATATTAATATATATATATATATATATATATATATATAGTATTATAACATATTATATATATTATATATTATATTATATATATATATATATATATATATATATATATAATATTATATTCTTACTCAGTAACAAGTCCACCTGATGAATAAGAATCTTTTTTATTTATTCTGTAATAATAGAGGATGTCTAATTTTGGTCTTTCAGGAAAAGGGCCTTCATTCTGAAATTTCAAAGAGAATATATTATATTATATATATTTATATATAATATAATTATATATATATATATATATATATATTTATATTATATAATATATATATATATAATATATATATTATATAATATATAATATTATATACTAATGACCTTATGGTTATATGGTGCAGATTTTTTTTTTTTTTACTATTAGTAGTAATATGATACTAGCAATTATTAAGACGGGAACGAGAAAGATACGGAATTTGAAAATATTAAAAACTTTATAATAAAGCAAGCGAAAACGATCATTTTGCTTGAGAAAGAAAACGCATTTTAGCGCTAATACGTGAAAGATTTTAAAAGTGGGTAAGAATAATAGATGTGTTCTGGTTAAAATACGTTCCGTATTGTTTTTTTTGTATCATGAGATTCTGTGTATGACATACAAAACATATCATTAACCTGTAACTTAGAGGGAAGTAAACACGCAACTCTAACCTATATGCGTCGACTGATGCTAGTAAAACGCAACCAACCTATATGGGTCGACCGAATGCAGTAAATTTTCGACCTTAACCCTACATTGATCTACTTTGCGAACAATGTTTCTATTTTCTGTGGTAATGGTTTTTTGCTGCCTAGCAGAAAAATATCCCGAAACATTCGCTGTGCCCCGGGCGCTGCCAAACGTCGATGCGTAATAAAAAATACGATATTAAATTATTTTTTTTTGTATTTAAAATTTTTTGATCCTGTTTATTCTCACTGAAATTTATTGTTAGTATGATATAATAATATTATGAAAAAAAAATAAAAAAAACTACTAAATTCTCTGGCACATGAAACATATTATATATATATATATATATATATATATATATTTATAATTATTTTAAATATATTATATTATTATATATAATATATATATATATTATATATTTTATATATATATATATATATATATATATATATATATATATATATATATATATGAGTGTGTATGTGTGTGTTTTAGGTTTGTATTTGTTTTTATTAAGGAAACAATATTTTATTGTTTATAAGACCAAAATGACTGATAATAGAATCAGGGCTTAAACAGTCCCAAATGTTTTGTTATTTTTCATTTTCAGTCCTTGGCATTATTACGAATATTATATTCAATATCAATATAAGGTGTAATAATATCTTTGAAGGATTACTAAAATATAATTTATATCATGTGATAATAAGAAACTTTTTACTCTTTCAGGATTGTAAACAAGAATTATTCATTTCAATTTCTTTTTTGTATTTCATTTGTTCATCACATATCATGGTATTAAGTCGCCATTTTGTATCTCTTGAGTCTATAGTCAAAATTAATTTTTCAAGAGTTCCGTTTTAAAGCTAATGTATCCAAAGATGAATTATTTTCTCTGTATCACAGAGAATTAGGGTAAAGTTATTTGCAATTTCTTTCAGAAAATGGACTTAGTTGAATTTACCTTTTACTCAAATAATGAAATGTAAAGAAAATCAAAATCGAGCCTTGT
>JABUQX010079959.1:0-7500 GCA_015478945.1 Trachelipus rathkii
GATAGGGAGATAGATAGAGAGAGAGAGAGAGAGAGAGAGAGAGAGAGAGAGAGAGAGAGAGAGAGAGAGAGAGAGAGAGAGAGAGAGAGAGAGAGAGAGAGAGAGAGAGAGAGAGAGAGAAATATAATAATCCAAATAAAACAAAGAGATCTGACAAACCGCAAACAACATGCATATTCGTTCGTTCGCCGAGACGTTAAATTTTGGAACATGAGAGTCAATTTTCCGAATTGTTTTGTATTCACAAATTTGAATTTCAGTATTGAAAACAAAGCGGTTGTTCTTGATATGCAACCGCAAGTTGTAGGTATAAAACGTCCACGCGGTCATATTTTCACACACATTTTTCTCCTCAAAAATGTATAGGGCATGTGTTGTAAAGTGTCTGCAACAATCATGTTGGTTTGACATTTGGACTAACTAAAATTTGATGACGTTTTTTTTCATTAAATAATAAATCATTGGAGTGTTATTATAATAAGATGCAATTTAATTTCTTTAATATTTAATCCTACTAAAAAAATTAAAGAATAAAAAATAATAAATAGTTGCACACTAACTGCAAGTTGTATAAAATGGTAGTTGCGCAAACCTGCAACCAGGCCACGAGCCGCCCCATATATATATATATATATATATATATATATATATATATATATATATATATATATATATATATATATATATATATATATATATATATATATATATATATATATATATATATATATATATATATATATATATATATATATATATATATATATATGCAAAATCTTTGGAGAGTTTTAAAAACAGCTCAAACTTTAAATGGGAAGAAATTACTTAATCGACTTATAACCAATAGGAACAAGGTTGTAATAACAGCGTTTGAATGCCCATCCCTGAACCCAATTGCCGATATTATATGTTTGAGGAGCAGACGTTGCACCAGTCCTCGAAACCGCAAACAACTGTTTCACTTTTTAATATCTTTGATTTCCTTTATTTAGTTCCTTTAAGTGGTTTTAAATTGTTTCGTATATATATATATATATATATATATATATATATATATATATATATATATATATGCTATATATATATATATATATATATATATATATATATATATATATATATATATATATATATATATATATTTTTTCTTCGCATTTTTTTATTTATATCTATATATATATAAATATATATATATATATATATATATATATATATATATATATATATATATATATATATATATATATACATATACATATATATATATATATATATATATATATATATATATATATATATATATATATATATATATATATATATATATATATATATATATATATATATATATTTATATATAAGGTTGGCTTGTAAGTCGTGAGCTTTTATTTTGCCGATGTCATTGGGCATGATAAATGTGTCCTTCCGAACTATGTCTTTCTGTTATTCGAATGTGCGGTAAAAGTTACTTAACGCCCACACGGAACGGGAGCTCGGATCAAAAAAAAATTTCACAGGTAGCCTCTATGATACATAAATAGATGTTTGAGGACAAATGAAATTTTTTCCTCCTGACCTGACCTGACCTGACCTGACCTTAACCTAACCCAACCTAACCTAACCTAACCTAACCTAACCTAACCTAACCTAACCTAACCTAACCTAACCTAACCCAACCTAACCTAACCTAACCTAAAAGCCTAACCTAACCTAACCTAACCTAACCTAACTTAAACTAAACTAACCTAACCTAACTTAACCTAACCTAACCTAACCAAATTTCGCCCCTAGAACAAAGGTAAAAAAAAAATTCATTTCGCCCCTAGAACATCTATTTGTTTAACCGAGGTCATTGGTCATGATAAATGTGTCGTTTCGAACTACGTCTGGATGTTATTCGAATGTGCTGATACTGATAAGCATGAAATGTGTGCCTATTGTGAATTACGTGATAAATTTCTTTATTTTTCAGATCATTATAATGGAGTGTCAAGTCAACAAAACCGAGCATTTTCGACACCATCTACTGTTTGCGCTCAACCGAGGTGTGAAGGCCGCTGAAGGTGCTCGTGAGATTAATGCCGTGTATAGGAATGGCGCAATGCCTCAAAGTAACGCACGCAGATGGTTTTTGCGCTTCAAGAATGGGAATTTTGATCTCAAGGATGGGCTTCGCACTGGGCGTCCTGTTGTGTTCGATGATTAGCATAATATATGATTCGACCATCGTCGAGTGTGGTCGCAGTGGATACCAGAGAAGAAGCGGAAAACAGAAGGGACAGAAGAGAGTGATTGGAAAGATGGATTAGTGTGAAATGATTTATTGAAGAAATGAACTGAATAATTTACGCAAGAAGTGGTTAGCCAATATTTTTTGAGAAGAGAGATAGCTTTTATTTGGAGATAGCTGCAACAACTTGAAAAAAAAATTAAAATAAATTACGATTTTGGATTTTAAAAATGTAAAATTTTAAACATATAAATTTATTGCATTTGTAATCAGGTTCGAGGAGCTGCAAAATTTCAAAATCAATTCTTTTATCATTTTTGGAATATTAATTATTACATTCAAGAAATAAAATTATAAAGAAGAAATTAAAATAACAAATTGCAAAAGGTGAAGTTGCGTATCCCACATTTAATCGTCGTCATATGAAGAATTTTTCAAATTCTCTTCCATTGGTAGCAAGGTACCGAAAACCCCTTTCTATCACATTAATATTTTCACAAATGGTGGTGATATACCGTATACCAAATTAATAATAACAGTGATACTTGTGATAATGTGTTAATGTTAATTAATAATAAGTGAATAGTGGTGAATAATTTCTTATATATTAATAATAATAGGGATACTTGAGATAATGTGATAATGTTAATAATAAGTGAATAGTGGTGAATAATTTAAGATATGTTGAAATATAATCGATAGCATAACAATATTATCATTAAATAGTGTTTAACAAAATAATATTAATATTGAAATATAGTAAATAGTAGTGATTATTAGTAAAATACAGTGTATTTTGTGTTAAATATAGTGTTTGGTTATTAATAATAATAATAATAATAATAATAATAATAATAATAATAATAATAATAATAATAATAATAATAATAATAATAATATATTATATATATATAATAATAATAATAATAATAATAATAATAATAATAATAATAATAATAATAATAATAATAATAATAATAATAATAATAATAATAATAATAATAATAATAATAATAATAATAATAATAATAATGATAATAATAATATGAATATGTACGAATATGTATATATGTATATATATATGTGTGTATTTTTATGTATGTATGAATGTATGTATGTATGTATGTATTTGTATGTGTATATATATTTTTTTTTTTTTTTGTATTTCATATTTATTTATATAAAAAGCGCCCGATAGCTCAGTGTTAGAGCACTCGCCAAACCAAGCGAGGGTCCCAGGTTCGCAACTGGTCGGGTGGGAGAATGTGAGCTATTCTCTCCTTGCTCTGCTCTCCGTCCTGCTCGGACGTTAATCGAGTACATTCTGCAAGATGAAGATCGTTTGTTTTTTCTGAAAAAAAAAAAAAAAAAAAAAACCACGAGGGAATTGGCTGAGAGAATAGGATGCGTCCACGGTACAAAAGAGCGCCACCTGCACGCGATGGGAAAGGTTCAAAAGTTGGGCACATAGGTTCCGCATGATTTGACCGACAACAACAAAAACCAACGTTCCGCGATCGCCGCTGGATTGCTTGCTCGTCATCAGGCATGTCATGACACAAACAGCGATTCCTGTACCGTATCGTTACTGGCGACGAAAAGTGGTATATAGACGTCAATATGAAGCAACGTAAGGAATGGCTTAGCCCCAACAAACATGCGACACCGTGAGTGAAACAGGAACTTCATGCGCATAAAACGATGTTGTGTGTATGGTGGGATTGGGAAGGCGTCATCCACTACGAATTGCTTGAACGGAACCAAACTGTAACTGCGGATCTTTACGTCCAACAAATGCAACGGCTTCATACTGCTATGCAACAAAAACTACCCAATAAGCAAGGTGGAGTGCTGTTGAACCATGAAAACACCCAACCCTACGTCGCGAATATGACCAAGGATGCCATATATACGGGTGGGAAGTGGGCCACCTCCCCTATATTCCCCTAATTTAGCACCGTCGGATTTTCTACCTTTTCCAGTCGCTTTCTAACGCTTTGCGTGGCGTGTCCTTCAACAATGATGCTGAAATAAGGATGTGGCTGAACAATTTTTTCGGGTCGAAACCTCCCGATTTCTACTGCAGAGGCATTAACAAGTTCGTTGAACGGTGGACACAGGTTGTTGCCAACAACGGCGAAAATATTATTTATTAATTATTATTGCTTGCCTGACTTATGCACTGTTTCTTGGATTATATTTATATGACTTAATTCCATCTGTTATTCCTAGCCTTTCTTCCTTCCTGCAATAGAAGAAGCTCAGAGGACTATCGAGCAACCAATATATTATATATATACTATATATTTAATATATATAATATATATATATACTATAGATATATATATTATATATATATATATTATAATAAATATATATATAAATATATATATAATATATATATATATATATATATATTACTCTGACTGAAAAGTTTTAAGACAGGTAACCTCACTGCCCAATAAGAGGAGCTAGGTTTGCTGGCGGGGTTGTACGAGAAGCTTCTTTTGTCCTTGAAACGTACTGAAAATATCAACGAGATATCTTTCCTCAGGACCAAGTTGCATCCTGGCGAGTGAAGACATGTTGTAGTTTCTCAGCGGATTTTTGATTTCTCAAAATGTCTGAAAGAACGTAATAACGAGTTTGTGTAAAACATTTTTTTTTTAAACATGGAAATCATCTTCAGAGACATGGAAAAATAGCTTATGGAGATAAATGTCTGAGCCGGTCAAATGTTTTTATCTGGTTCAACAGATTCAAAGATGGCCGCGAATCAGTCGAAGATGACCCCCGGTCCGGCCGGCCTTCCACTTCAACAACCAACGAAAACATTGTGAAAGTTCGCGATTTAGTGCGCTCTGACCGTAGACTAACAATTAGGGAGATGTCTGATGAATTGAATTTAAGTTTCTACGCGGTTCAGTCAATTTTAACGGAAGATTTGAAAATGCGTCTAGTGTCCACGAAATTCATTCCAAAATTGTTGTCAGACCAGCAGAAACAACACCGACTTGAAGTGTCCCAAGACCTGATTAATCGGGTCGAAAGTGACCCAGATTTGTTAAATAGGGTAATTACAGGCGACGAATCATGGGTTTATGGGTATTATCTAGAAACAAAGTCACAATCATCCCAGTGGAAGGGTTCAACTTTGCCACGACCGAAAAAAGCGCGACAAAGTCGGTCAAATGTAAAGACAATGTGGATGTTCTTTTTCTCGATTCTACGGGTTTCGTGCATCAAGAATTTACCCCTAAAGGGCTGACTGTAAACCAGGAATACTATAAAAGTGTCCTTCAGTGTTTGCGGTAAAAAGTTCGGAAGAAAGGGTATGTATTATAGCGAGACAAAAATTGGGTCCTCCACCACGACAACGCACCGGCTCATGTGGCCTTCTCGATCACGGAATTTTTTACCAAATTCCAAATACCTGTGCTTCCGCAACCACCCTATTCCCCTGATATAGCTCCTGCCGACTTCTACCTGTTTCCAAATTTGAAAATTTTTGTCCATGAAAGTGAAGCCATTTGACTGAATTGAAGACATCCAGGCAATCCGCCGAGACACGACAACATGTCTTCACTCACCAGGATGCAACTCGGTACTGAGGAAAGATATCGCGCTGATCTTTTCAGTACGTTTCAAGGACAAAACAAGTTTCCCTTACAACACCCACGACCAAAAATCTATTCCTCTTATTGAGGCAAATGGCAGCCAACCCATATTAAACAATTTCCAATCAATTTAATATATATAAAAAAAATATAATAAGTTTATAATTGATTATATAAATAGAAAAAGTCGACAATATATTTACGTAAAATTTTATACTTATAATAATATTATATATATTAACTTATATATATATATATATATATATATATAATATATATATATATACAGGGTGTTTACGAAAAAGGGGGACATTTGGAGGATATTATCTTTGTACCATTACAAGCGGTTTTGTCTTAAATAAAGTTACCTGTAAAGTTCTTCATTTAGTAGTAAATGAGTTAGGAAGGTGCAAGATGTATGATGTGAATATTGTGTTTATGTTCCGTAGATTGCTTTATTATTATTATGATTATTTTTAGTTTTATTAGGATTATTGTTCTTATTATTATTATTATTCTTATTATTTTTTATTATAATTATTTATTATTATTTATTATTATTATTATATTATTATTATTATTTTGTTAATAGTTCCACAATATAATAAAACGATGTAATAGCCAAAAAAATTTAAAATTTACATATAAAAGTAACTTCACAAATGTGTCAAAATAGTTCTATAAAAAGACACAACAGAAAATACTTCATCTAAACTTCTCCAGAAGAAAAATCATGTCCACTTCTCAGAAAGGGTGTCCATAAGTCCGAAAAACTCTAAAGTAGAGTTTAGAGTTTTCTTTAGAGTTTTTCGGACTTATGGACACCCTTTCTGAGAAGTGGACATGATTTTTCTTCTGGAGAAGTTTAGATGATATATTTTCTGTTGTGTCTTTTTATAAAACTTTTTTGACACATTTGTGAAGTTACTTTATATGTTAAAATTTTTAAATTTTTTTGGCTATTACATCGTTTTATTATTATTATTTATTATTATTATTAATTTATGGTTAGTATTATTAAAATTATATTATTATTATTATTATTATTATTATTATTATTATTATTATTATTATTATTATTATTATTATTATTATTATTATTATTATTATTATTATTATTATTATATCATTATTATTATGATTATTATTAATATTATTATTATATCATTATTATTATTATTATTATTATTATTATTATATTTATATCTATTTACTTATTATTATTATTATTATTATTATTATTATTATTTATTATTATTAATTATTATTTTGTTATTTTTATTTATTATTATTATTTTATTACTATTTTTATTAATTATTATTATTATTATTATTATTATTATTATTATTATTATTATTAATTTATTATTATTATTATTATTATTATTATTATTATTATTATTATTATTATTATCATTTATTATTATCATTATTATTATTATTATTATTATTATTATTATTATTTATTATTATTATTATTATTATTATTATTAATTGTCTTGTTTATGATTAATTTTTTATTAATTGTTTTCTTTATTATTATTATTATTATCGCATTATTTTTTGTTATTATTCTTATTATATTTCTTTGTTTTTTTTATTCCTGTTCCTATTAGTATTATTACTATTATCAATAGTAATCATTTTTACTTA